>JACEEZ010023844.1:107857-131969 GCA_016584305.1 Chionoecetes opilio | reverse complement strand
AAATTTTCGAATGACATATCAGCCCTTTTTTGATAGAGAAATTCAAAATGTGGTATTAATGTTGTTTTCGTTAGAAATTTCTATTTTAAACTACTCCAAGCTTATAATAGGAGTTTGATACTCTATATTGTGATACAATTGTATATTATACGTGTTTTTCATAGTTTCTTGTTAATTGTTGTGTTATATCATTAATAGAAGGAATTTACCTTATGATAATGCTTTATACCCTCAAAATGTGTTCTTTTCAATGATTTTAGCTAGTTATCGGTGATATATAGCTGTTTTCCTACAAATTGAAGTATACAATCCTTTTTTAGAATAATTTGCACCTATAAGTAGCTTACATTACATTAAGCTATAAATAGAAGAGTAATAGGTTATTTATTGTTATATAACGGTATATTGCCAGCGTTTTTCATAGTTTCTTGTAAACTGTAGCGTTATTGTATATATACAAGTAGTTTTACTTATCATATTGCTATAAACCTATAAAATGTTGTGTTTGCAATGATATTAGCTAGTTATCGGTGATATATAGCTGTTTTCCTACAATTAAAGTATAAAAATCATCTTTTTATGAATAATTTGCACCTATAAGTAGCTTACATTACATAAAGCTATTAAATAGAAGAGTAAGAGGTTATTTATTGTGATATAACTGTATATTGCAAGCGTTTTTCATAGTTTCTTGTAAACTGTAGCGTTATTGTATATATACAAGTAGTTTTACTTATCATATTGCTATAAACCCATAAAATGTAGTGTTTTCAATGATATTAGCTAGTTATCGGTGATATATAGCTGTTTTCCTACAAATTGGAGTATAAAATCCTCTTTTTAAAATAATTTGCACCTATAAGTAGCTTACATTACATTAAGCTAATAAATAGAAGAGTAATAGGTTATTTATTGTGATATAACGGTATATTGCAAGCGTTTTTCATAGTTTCTTGTAAACTGAAGCGTTATTGTATATATACAAGTAGTTTTACTTATCATATTGCTATAAACCCATAAAATGTAGTGTTTTCAATGATATTAGCTAGTTATCGGTGATATATAGCTGTTTTCCTACAAATTGAAGTATAAAATCCTCTTTTTAGAATAATTTGCACCTATAAGTAGCTTACATTACATTAAGCTATTAAATATAAGAGTAAGAGGTTATTAATTGTGATATAACGGTATATTGCAAACGTTTTTCATAGTTTCTTGTAAACTGTAGCGTTATTGTATATATACAAGTAGTTTTACTTATCAAATTGCTATAAACCCATATAATGTAGTGTTTTCAATGATATTAGCTTGTTGTCGGTGATATATAGCTGTTTTCCTACAAATTGATGTATAAAATCCTCTTTTTAGAATAATTTGCACCTATAAGTAGCTTACATTACATTAAGCTATTAAATAAAAGAGTAAGAGGTTATTAATTGTGATATAACGGTATATTGCAAGCGTTTTTCATAGTTTCTTGTAAACTGTAGCGTTATGGTATATATACAAGTAGTTTTACTTATCATATTGCTATAAACCCATAAAATGTAGTGTTTTCAATGATATTAGCTAGTTATCGGTGATATATAGCTGTTTTCCTACAAATTGAAGTATAAAATACTCTTTTTAGAGTAAGATGCACCTATAAGTAGCTTACATTACATTAAGCTAATAAATAGAAGAGTAAGAGGTTATTTATTGTGATATAACGGTATATTGCAAGCGTTTTTCATAGTTTCTTGTAAACTGTAACGTTATTGTATATATCAAGTAGTTTTACTTATCATATTGCTATAAACCCATAAAATGTAGTGTTTTCAATGATATTAGCTAGTTATCGGTGATATATAGCTGTTTTCCTACAAACTGAAGTATAAAATCCTCTTTTTAAAATAATTTGCACCTATAAGTAGCTTACATTACATTAAGCTAATAAATTGAGGAGTAATAGGTTATTTATTGTGATATAATGGTATATTGCAAGCGTTTTTCATAGTTTCTTGTAAACTGTAGCGTTATTGTATATATACAAGTAGTTTTACTAATCATATTGCTATAAAACCATAAAATGTAGTGTTTTCAATGATGTTAGCTAGTTATCAGTGAAGAGTTGTTTTTTTTCTACAAATTGAAGTATATTTCTTTATATATGTAGCTAAATAGCTTTGGATATTTGCTACAACTATATTTTACAAAATTAATAGCTAAAAATATGTATTTTTCATGAAATTTAGATATCAATTTTAATCTTAAAACAATGTTTTTTCAAGTATTTCAATGTTTTTTTGAAAGGCTAAAAAATGTCGAAATTTGACATTATTCAGCACTTTTACACAACTATACTTTACAATGTTATGAGCTAAAAATATGCATTTTCATGAAATTTAAGTATCAATTTTAATCCTCAAAACAACGTTTTTTCAAGTATTTTAATGCATTTTTGAAAGCCTTAAAAATGTCAAAATTTGACATTATTCAGCACTTTTACACAACTATATTTTATAATATTAAGAGCTTAAAATATGTATTTTTCATGAAATTTATGTATCAATTTTATTCATCAAAATAACGTTTTTTCAAGTGTTTTAATGTATTTTTGAAGGGCTAAAAAATGTCGAAAATTGACATTATTCAGCCCTTTTTTTGATAGAGAAATTCAAAATGTGGTATTAATGTTGTTTTCGTTAGAAATTTCTATTTTAAACTACTCCAAGCTTATAATAGGAGTTTGATACTCTATATTGTGATACAATTGTATATTATACGTGTTTTTCATAGTTTCTTGTTAATTGTTGTGTTATATCATTAATAGAAGGAATTTACCTTATGATAATGCTTTATACCCTCAAAATGTGTTCTTTTCAATGATTTTAGCTAGTTATCGGTGATATATAGCTGTTTTCCTACAAATTGAAGTATACAATCCTTTTTTTAGAATAATTTGCACCTATAAGTAGCTTACATTACATTAAGCTAATAAATAGAAGAGTAATAGGTTATTTATTGTTATATAACGGTATTTTGCCAGCGTTTTTCATAGTTTCTTGTAAACTGTAGCGTTATTGTATATATACAAGTAGTTTTACTTATCATATTGCTATAAACCTATAAAATGTTGTGTTTGCAATGATATTAGCTAGTTTATCGGTGATATATAGCTGTTTTCCTACAAATTAAAGTATAAAATCCTTTTTTTAGAATAATTTGCACCTATAAGTAGCTTACATTACATAAAGCTATTAAATAGAAGAGTAAGAGGTTATTTATTGTGATATAACTGTATATTGCAAGCGTTTTCATAGTTTCTTGTAAACTGTAGCGTATTGTATATATACAAGTAGTTTTACTTATCATATTGCTAAAAACCCATAAAATGTAGGTTTTTTAATGATATTAGCTAATTATTGGTGATATATAGCTGTTTTCCTACAAATTGAAGTATAAAATCCTCTTTTAGAATAATTTGCACCTATAAGTAGCTTACATTACAATAAGCTATTAAATATAAGAGTAAGAGGTTATTTATTGTGATATAACGGTATATTGCAAGCGGTTTTCATAGTTCTTGTAAACTGTAACGTTATTGTATATATCAAGTAGTTTTACTTATCATATTGCTATAAACCCATAAAATGTTGTGTTTCAATGATATTAGCTATTTTATCGGTGATATATAGCTGTTTTCCTACAAATTGAAGTATAAAATCCTCTTTTTAGAATAATTTGCACCTATAAGTAGCTTACATTACATTAAGCTATTAAATAAAGAGTAAGAGGTTATTATTGTGATATAACGTATATTGCAACGTTTTTCATAGTTTCTTGAAACTGTAGCGTTATTGTATTATACAAGTAGTTTTACTTATCAATTGCTATAAACCCATAAATGTAGTGTTTTCAATGATATTAGCTGTTATCGGTGATATATAGCTGTTTTCCTACAAATTGAGTATAAAATCCTCTTTTTAGAATAATTTGCACCTATAAGTAGCTTACATTACATTAAGCTATAAATAAAGAGTAAGAGGTTATTAATTGTGATATAAACGGTATATTGCAAGCGTTTTTCATAGTTTCTTGTAAACTGTAGCGTTATTGTATATATACAAGTAGTTTTACATTATCATATTGCTATAAACCCATAAAATGTAGTGTTTTCAATGATATTAGCTAGTTATCGGTGATATATAGCTGTTTTCCTACAAATTGAAGTATAAAATACTCTTTTTAGAGTAAGATGCACCTATAAGTAGCTTACATTACATTAAGCTAATAAATAGAAGAGTAAGAGGTTATTTATTGTGATATAACGGTATATTGCAAGCGTTTTTCATAGTTTCTTGTAAACTGTAACGTTATTGTATATATACAAGTAGTTTTACTTATCATATTGCTATAAACCCATAAAATGTAGTGTTTTCAATGATATTAGCTAGTTATCGGTGATATATAGCTGTTTTCCTACAAACTGAAGTATAAAATCCTCTTTTTAAAATAATTTGCACCTATAAGTAGCTTACATTACATTAAGCTAATAAATTGAGGAGTAATAGGTTATTTATTGTGATATAATGGTATATTGCAAGCGTTTTTCATAGTTTCTTGTAAACTGTAGCGTTATTGTATATATACAAGTAGTTTTACTAATCATATTGCTATAAAACCATAAAATGTAGTGTTTTCAATGATGTTAGCTAGTTATCAGTGAAGAGTTGTTTTTTTCTACAAATTGAAGTATATTTCTTTATATATGTAGCTAAATAGCTTTGGATATTTGCTACAACTATATTTTACAAAATTAATAGCTAAAAATATGTATTTTTCATGAAATTTAGATATCAATTTTAATCTTAAAACAATGTTTTTTCAAGTATTTCAATGTTTTTTTGAAAGGCTAAAAAATGTCGAAATTTGACATTATTCAGCACTTTTACACAACTATACTTTACAATGTTATGAGCTAAAAATATGCATTTTCATGAAATTTAAGTATCAATTTTAATCCTCAAAACAACGTTTTTTCAAGTATTTTAATGCATTTTTGAAAGCCTTAAAAATGTCAAAATTTGACATTATTCAGCACTTTTACACAACTATATTTTATAATATTAAGAGCTTAAAATATGTATTTTTCATGAAATTTATGTATCAATTTTATTCATCAAAATAACGTTTTTTCAAGTGTTTTAATGTATTTTTGAAGGGCTAAAAAATGTCGAAAATTGACATTATTCAGCCCTTTTTTTGATAGAGAAATTCAAAATGTGGTATTAATGTTGTTTTCGTTAGAAATTTCTATTTTAAACTACTCCAAGCTTATAATAGGAGTTTGATACTCTATATTGTGATACAATTGTATATTATACGTGTTTTTCATAGTTTCTTGTTAATTGTTGTGTTATATCATTAATAGAAGGAATTTACCTTATGATAATGCTTTATACCCTCAAAATGTGTTCTTTTCAATGATTTTAGCTAGTTATCGGTGATATATAGCTGTTTTCCTACAAATTGAAGTATACAATCCTTTTTTTAGAATAATTTGCACCTATAAGTAGCTTACATTACATTAAGCTAATAAATAGAAGAGTAATAGGTTATTTATTGTTATATAACGGTATATTGCCAGCGTTTTTCATAGTTTCTTGTAAACTGTAGCGTTATTGTATATATACAAGTAGTTTTACTTATCATATTGCTATAAACCTATAAAATGTTGTGTTTGCAATGATATTAGCTAGTTATCGGTGATATATAGCTGTTTTCCTACAAATTAAAGTATAAAATCCTCTTTTTAGAATAATTTGCACCTATAAGTAGCTTACATTACATAAAGCTATTAAATAGAAGAGTAAGAGGTTATTTATTGTGATATAACTGTATATTGCAAGCGTTTTTCATAGTTTCTTGTAAACTGTAGCGTTATTGTATATATACAAGTAGTTTTACTTATCATATTGCTATAAACCCATAAAATGTAGTGTTTTTAATGATATTAGCTAATTATTGGTGATATATAGCTGTTTTCCTACAAATTGAAGTATAAAATCCTCTTTTTAGAATAATTTGCACCTATAAGTAGCTTACATTACAATAAGCTATTAAATATAAGAGTAAGAGGTTATTTATTGTGATATAACGGTATATTGCAAGCGGTTTTCATAGTTTCTTGTAAACTGTAACGTTATTGTATATATACAAGTAGTTTTACTTATCATATTGCTATAAACCCATAAAATGTTGTGTTTTCAATGATATTAGCTAGTTATCGGTGATATATAGCTGTTTTCCTACAAATTGAAGTATAAAATCCTCTCTTTAGAATAATTTGCACCTATATGTAGCTTACATTACAATAAGCTATTAAATAGAAGAGTAAGAGGTTATTTATTGTGATATAACTGTATATTGCAAGCGTTTTTCATTGTTTCTTGCAAACTGTAGCTGTATTGTATATATAAAAGTAATTTTATTTATCATATTGCTATAAACCCATAAAATGTAGTGTTTTCAATGATATTAGCTAGTTATCGGTGATATATAGCTGTTTTCCTACAAATTGGAGTATAAAATCCTCTTTTTAAAATAATTTGCACCTATAAGTAGCTTACATTACATTAAGCTAATAAATAGAAGAGTAATAGGTTATTTATTGTGATATAACGGTATATTGCAAGCGTTTTTCATAGTTTCTTGTAAACTGAAGCGTTATTGTATATATACAAGTAGTTTTACTTATCATATTGCTATAAACCCATAAAATGTAGTGTTTTCAATGATATTAGCTAGTTATCGGTGATATATAGCTGTTTTCCTACAAATTGAAGTATAAAATCCTCTTTTAGAATAATTTGCACCTATAAGTAGCTTACATTACATTAAGCTATTAAATAAAAGAGTAAGAGGTTATTAATTGTGATATAACGGTATATTGCAAGCGTTTTTCATAGTTTCTTGTAAACTGTAGCGTTATGGTATATATACAAGTAGTTTTACTTATCATATTGCTATAAACCCATAAAATGTAGTGTTTTCAATGATATTAGCTAGTTATCGGTGATATATAGCTGTTTTCCTACAAATTGAAGTATAAAATACTCTTTTTAGAGTAAGATGCACCTATAAGTAGCTTACATTACATTAAGCTAATAAATAGAAGAGTAAGAGGTTATTTATTGTGATATAACGGTATATTGCAAGCGTTTTTCATAGTTTCTTGTAAACTGTAACGTTATTGTATATATCAAGTAGTTTTACTTATCATATTGCTATAAACCCATAAAATGTAGTGTTTTCAATGATATTAGCTAGTTATCGGTGATATATAGCTGTTTTCCTACAAACTGAAGTATAAAATCCTCTTTTTAAAATAATTTGCACCTATAAGTAGCTTACATTACATTAAGCTAATAAATTGAGGAGTAATAGGTTATTTATTGTGATATAATGGTATATTGCAAGCGTTTTTCATAGTTTCTTGTAAACTGTAGCGTTATTGTATATATACAAGTAGTTTTACTAATCATATTGCTATAAAACCATAAAATGTAGTGTTTTCAATGATGTTAGCTAGTTATCAGTGAAGAGTTGTTTTTTTCTACAAATTGAAGTATATTTCTTTATATATGTAGCTAAATAGCTTTGGATATTTGCTACAACTATATTTTACAAAATTAATAGCTAAAAATATGTATTTTTCATGAAATTTAGATATCAATTTTAATCTTAAAACAATGTTTTTTCAAGTATTTCAATGTTTTTTTGAAAGGCTAAAAAATGTCGAAATTTGACATTATTCAGCACTTTTACACAACTATACTTTACAATGTTATGAGCTAAAAATATGCATTTTCATGAAATTTAAGTATCAATTTTAATCCTCAAAACAACGTTTTTTCAAGTATTTTAATGCATTTTTGAAAGCCTTAAAAATGTCAAAATTTGACATTATTCAGCACTTTTACACAACTATATTTTATAATATTAAGAGCTTAAAATATGTATTTTTCATGAAATTTATGTATCAATTTTATTCATCAAAATAACGTTTTTTCAAGTGTTTTAATGTATTTTTGAAGGGCTAAAAAATGTCGAAAATTGACATTATTCAGCCCTTTTTTGATAGAGAAATTCAAAATGTGGTATTAATGTTGTTTTCGTTAGAAATTTCTATTTTAAACTACTCCAAGCTTATAATAGGAGTTTGATACTCTATATTGTGATACAATTGTATATTATACGTGTTTTTCATAGTTTCTTGTTAATTGTTGTGTTATATCATTAATAGAAGGAATTTACCTTATGATAATGCTTTATACCCTCAAAATGTGTTCTTTTCAATGATTTTAGCTAGTTATCGGTGATATATAGCTGTTTTCCTACAAATTGAAGTATACAATCCTTTTTTTAGAATAATTTGCACCTATAAGTAGCTTACATTACATTAAGCTAATAAATAGAAGAGTAATAGGTTATTTATTGTTATATAACGGTATATTGCCAGCGTTTTTCATAGTTTCTTGTAAACTGTAGCGTTATTGTATATATACAAGTAGTTTTACTTATCATATTGCTATAAACCTATAAAATGTTGTGTTTGCAATGATATTAGCTAGTTATCGGTGATATATAGCTGTTTTCCTACAAATTAAAGTATAAAATCCTCTTTTTAGAATAATTTGCACCTATAAGTAGCTTACATTACATAAAGCTATTAAATAGAAGAGTAAGAGGTTATTTATTGTGATATAACGGTATATTGCAAGCGTTTTTCATAGTTTCTTGTAAACTGAAGCGTTATTGGTATATATACAAGTAGTTTTACTATTCATATTGCATAAACCCATAAAATGGTAAGTGTTTTCACTGATATTAGCTAGTTATCGGTGTATTATAGTGGTTTCCTACAAATTGAAAGTTATAAAATCCTCTTTTTAGAGTAATTTGCACCTCTTAAGTAGCTTACATTACATTACGAATTAAATATAAGAGTACGAGGGTTATTAATTTGATATAACGGTATATTTGCAAAACGTTTTTCATAGTTTCTTTGTACAAACTGTAGCGTTATATTATTATTATACAATCAGTCTTACTTATCAAATTGCCTAAAACCCCATATAAGTAGTGTTTTCAATGTATTAGCTTGATTGTCGGGATATATAGCTGTTTTCATACAAAATTGAAGTATAAAATACTCTTTTTAGAGTTAAGATGCACCGCTAAGTAGCGTACATTACATTAAGTTAATAAATAGAAGAGTAAGAGGTTATTTATTTTTATATAAACGGTATATTGCAAGCGTTTTTTTTTCTTCATAGTTTTCTTGTAAAAGTGTAAAGTTAGTGATAGATACAAGTAGTTTACTTATTCATATTGCTTAAACCCATAAAACTGTTAGTGTTTTTCAATGATATAGCAGTTATCGGTGATATATAGCTGTTTTCTACAAAAACTGAAGTATAAAATCCTCTTTTAAAAATAATTTGCACCTATAAGTAGCTCATTACATTAAGCTAATAGATTGAGGAGTAATAGGTTTTTATTGTGATATAATGGAATATGCAAGCGTTTTTCATAGTTCTGGTAAAACTGTTAGCGTTATTGTATATATACAAGTAGTTTACTAATATATTGCTATAAACAATAAAATGGAGTGTTTTTCATGATGTTAGCTAGTGTATCGTGACAAGAGCTGTTTTTTTTACAAATTGAAGTATATTCTTTATATATGTAGCTAAAATGCTTTGGATATTTGCTACAAACTATATTTTACAAAGTAATAGCCAAAAAATATGTATTTTTCATGAAAATTTAGATATCAATTTTAATTAAAACAATGTTTTTCAAGTATTTCAATGTTTTTTTGAAAGGCTAAAAAATGTCGAAATTGGACATTATCAGCACTTTTTAACACAATATACTTACAATGTTATGAGCTCAAAATATGCATTTTTCATGAAATTTAAGTATCAATTAATCCTCCAAAACAAAAGTTGATTCAAGTATTTTAATGGGGCCCAATTTTTTTTTATTGAAAAGCCTTAAAAATGTTCAAAATTTGACCATATTCACCACTTTTACACAACTATAATTTTATAATAGTAAGAGCTTAAAATATGTTATTTTTCATGAAATTTATGTATCAATTGTATTCATCAAAATAACGTTTTTCAAGTGTTTTAATGTATTTTGATCCAAAAAAAAAAATGTCGAAAATTGACATTATTCAGCACTTTTTTTGATAGAGAAATTCAAAATGTTGGTATTAATATGTTTTCGTTAGAAATTTCTATTTATAACTACTCCAAGATTATAATAGGAGTTTGATACTCTATATTGTGATACAATGTGATAATCTATACGGTGTTTTTATAGTTTACTTGTTAATTGTTTGTTATATCATTAATAGAAGGAATTTACCTTATGATAATGGCTTTATACCCTCAAAAATGTGTTCTTTTCAATGATTTTAGCTAGTTATCGGTGATATATAGTGTTTCTACAAATTGAAGTATACAATCCGTTTTTTAGATAATTTGCACATAAAGAGCTTACATTAAAGTAAGGCTATAAATAGAAGGAGTAATAGGGTTATTTATTGTTATATAAACGGTGTATATGCAGCGTTTTTCATAAGTTTCTGTAAAACGTAGCTTATGTATATATACAAAAGTAGTTTTCCTTATCATATTGCTATAAACTATAAAATGTTGTGTTTGCAATGATATTAGCTAGGTATCGGTGATATATAGCTGTTTTCCTACACAATTAAAGTATAAAATCTCTTTTAGAATAATTTGCACCTATAAGTAAGCTTACAATTACATAAAGTATTAAATAGAAGAGTAAGAGTTATTTATTGTGATATAACTTGTATATTGCGGAAAGCGTGTTTTTTCATAGTTTCTTGTAAACTGTAGCGTTATTTGTATATATACAAGTAGTTTAACTTTCTATGCTATAAACCCATAAATGTAGGTTTTTAAAGATTATTAGCTAATTATTGGTGATCTATAGCTGTTTTCCTACAAATGAAAGTATAAAAATCCTCTTTTAGAATAATTTGAACCTATAAGGTAGCTTACAACACTAAAGCTATTACATATAAGGAGTAAGAGGTTATTTATGGTGATATAACGGATTATTGCAAGCGGTTTTCATAGTTTCTTGTAAAACTGTAACGTTATTGTATATATACAAGTATTTTTACTTAAATCATCATTGCTATCAAAACCATTAAAAGTTGGTTTTCAATGATATTAGCTAGTTATCGGTGATATATAGCTGTTTTCCTACAAATTGAAAGTATAAAATCCCTCTTTAGAATAATTTGCACCTTATGTAGATTACATTACCAATTAAAGCTATTAAATAGAAGAGTAAGAGGTTATTATTGTTGAGTATAACTGTATATGCAAGCGTTTTTCCATTGTTTCTTGCAAACTGTAGGCTGTATTGTAGATATAAAAGTAATTTTATTTATCATCATATTGCTATAAAACATAAAATGTAGTGTTTTCAATGATTTTAAAATTTTTTACAGGCTGAGTTATCGGTGAGATATAGCGTTTCCTACAAATTGGAGTAAAATCTTCTTTTTAAAATAATTTGCATCTATAAGTAGCTTAAAGTACATTAAGCTATAAATTAGAAAGAGAATAGTTTATTTATTGTGATCATAGAACGGTATATTGCAAGCGTTTTTTTCATAGTATTGTAAACTTGAAGCGTTATTGTATAATACAAGTAGTTTTAATTTCATATTGCTCTAAACCCATAAAATGTAGTTTTTCAATGATATTAGCTAGTTATCGGTGATATATAGCTGTTTTCCTACAAATTGAAAGTAGAAAATCCTCTTTTAGAAATAAGTTGGACCTATTAAAGTAGCTTACATTACATTAAGTATTAAATAAAAGAGTAAAGAGTATTAATGTGATATAACGGTATTATTGCAAGCGTTTTTTCATAGTTTCTTGTAAACTGTAGCGTTATGGTATATATACCAAGTAGTTTACTTATCATATTGCTATAACCCATAAAATGTAGGTTTTCAATGATATTAGCTAGTTAACCCCCCCCCCCCCCCCCCCCTGGTGATATATAGCGGTTTTCTACAAATTGAAGTTTATAAAATCCTCTTTTTAGAGTAAGATGCACCTATAAGTAGCTTACATTACATGAAGCTAATAATTGAAGAGTAAGAGGTTATTTATTGTTATATAACGGTTATATTGCAAGCATTTTTTCATAGTTTCTTATTAAACTGTACCGTTATAGTATAATACAAGTAGTTTTACTTTATCATATTGCTATAACCCATAAAATGTAGTGTTTTCAATGAATATAACTAGTTATCGGTGATATATGGCTTTTTGTTTCTACAAAGTTGAAGGATACAAATCTTTTTTTTAGAATAAATTGCAACCTATAAGTAGCTTACATACATTAAGCTTATAAAATAGAAGCGTAATAGGTTACTTTATTGTTATAAACGGTATATTGCAAGCGTTTTTCATAGTTTTTGTAAACTGTGCGTTATGTGTATATATACAAGTAGTTTTACTTATCATATTGCTATATAAACCCATTAAAATGTAGTGTTTCAATGATATAGCTAGTATATCGGTGATATATAAATGTTTTCCTACAACTTGAGGTATAAAATCCTCTTTTAAGAAAAATTTGCACCTATAAGTAGCTTACATACATTAAGCTTATTAAATAGAAGAATAAAGAGGTTATTTAATTGTGATATAACGGTATATTGCAAGGTTTACATAGGTTCCTGTAAACTGTAGCACAGCGTTATTGTAATATATACAAGTAGTTTTACTTATCATAGGGCTATTAAACCCTTCAAAATGTAGTGTTCTTTCAATGCATTTTAGCTAGTTATCAGTGAAGAAGTTGTTTTTTTCTACAAAATTGAAGTATATTTCTTTATATGTAGCTAAATAGCTTGGATATTTGCTACAACTATATTACAAAATTAATAGCTAAAAATATGTATTTTTTCACGAAATTTAGATATTCAATTTTAATCTTAAGACTATGTTTTTTCAAAGTATTTCAATGTTTTTTTGAAAGGCTAAAAAAAAATGTCGAAATTTGACATTATTCAGCCACTTTTACACAACTATATTTACAATGTTATGAGGCTAAAATAGCCATTTCATGAAATTTAAGTATCAATTTTAATCCTCAAACAAGTTTTTTTAAGATTTAATGCATTTATGGAAAGCCTTAAAAATGTCGAAATTTGACATCATTTCAGCACTTTTACACAAATATATTTTATAATATTATGAGCTTTAAAAAATGAATTTTTCATGAAATTTATATTGTATCAATTTATCATAAAAACAACGTTTTTTTTCAAGTTTTAGTGTTTTAATGTATTTTGACGGACCTAAAAAATGTTCGAAAATTACAGTATTCAGCCCTTTTTTTGAGAGAGAAATTAAAATGTTGTATTATAGTTGTTTTCGTTAGAAAATTTTCTATTAAAATACTGTAAAGCTTTATAATAGGGTATAAGAGTTTGAGACTCTATATGTGATTAAAATTGTATATTATACGTGTTTTTTCATAGTTTTGTTAATTGTGTGTTATATAATAAGAGAAGGAATTTACCTTATGATAATCGCTTTTATACCTCAAAAATGTGTCTTTTCAATGATGTTAGCTAGTTATCGGTGATATATAGCTGTTTTTCCTACAAATTGAAGTATACAATCCTTTTTTTAGAATAATTTGCACCTATAAGTAGCTTACATTACATTAAGATACATAAATAGAAAGATTAATAGGTTATTTAATGTGAAATAACGGTATATTGCAAGCGTTTTATAGTTTTTGTAAACTGAAGCGTTATTGTATATATACAAGTAGTGTTACTTATCGTATGCTAATAAAACCCATTAAAATGTAGTGTTTTCAGATATTAGCTAGTTATTGGTGATATATAGCTGTTTTTCCTACAAATTGAAGTATTAAAATCCTCTTTTTAGAATAATTGCACCTAGACGGAGCTTACATTACAATAGCTATTAAATAGAAGAGTAAGAGGTTATTTATTGTGATATAACTATATATTGCAAGCGTTTTTCATTGTTTTTGCAAAACTGTAGCTGTATTGTATATATAAAAGTAATTTATTATTAATATTGCTATTAACCATAAAAGTAGTGTTTCAATGATATTAGCTAGTTATCGGTCGGAATATAGCTGTTTTCCTACAAAATTGGAAGTATAAACTCCTCTTTTAAAATTAATTGCACCTATAAGTAGCTACATTAAATTAAGCTCATTAAATATAGAGTAAGAGTTTATTAATTGTGATATAACGGTATATTGCAAACGTTTTCATAGTTTTTGTTAAACTGTAGCGTTATTGTATATATACCAAGTAGTTTACTTATCCAAATTGCTAAACCCATATAATGTAGTGTTTTCCACATGATCCTTCTATTAGGTCGTTGTGGTGATATATAGCTGTTTTCCTACAAATTGATGTATAAAATCCTCGTTTTAGAAGAATTTGCACCTATAAGTAGCTTGACATTACATTAAAGCTATTAAATAAAAGAGTAAAGGTTATTAATTGTGATATAACGGTATATTGCAAGCGTTTTCATAGTTCTTGTAAACTGTAGGCGTTATGGTATATTATACAAGTAGTTACTTATCATATTGCTATAAACCCATAAAATGTAGTGTTTTCAATGATATTAGCTAGTTATCGGGATTATATAGCTGTTTTCCTACAAAATTGAAGTATAAAAATACTCTTTTTAGAGTAAGATGCACCTATAAGTAGATTACATTACATTAAGCTAATAAATGAAGAGTAATGGTTATTTATTGTGATATAACGGTATATTGCAAGCATTTTCATTAAGTTTCTTGTAAACGTAACGTTATTGTATATATACAGTAGTTTTACTTATCATATTGCTATAAAACCCCTAAAATGTAGTGTTTTCAATGATATTAAATAGTTATCGGTATATATAACTGTTTTCCTATAAATTGAAGTATAAATAAAATCGTCTTTTTAAAAATAATTGGCACAATACGTAGCTACATTACATAAGCTATTTAAATAGAAGAGTAATACGTTATTTTATGAGGATAATAACGGTATATTGCAAGCGTTTTCATATTACTTTCTTGGTAAACTGTAGCGGTTATGATATATACAACAGTAGTTTTACTTATCAATGCTATAAACCCTTAAAAATGTAGTGTTTTCAATGATTTAGCTAGTTTTTCCGTGAAGAAGTTTTTTTTTCTAACAAATTGAAGTATATTTCTTTATATGATGTAGTAAATAGCTTTTGATATTGCTACAACTATATTTTACAAAATTAATAGGCTAAAAAAAAATTTTTCCATGAATTTAGATTCAATTTTAATCTTAAGACAATGTTTTTTCAAGGATTTCAATGTTTTTTGAAAGGCTTAAAAAATGTCGAAATTTGACATTATTCAGCACTTTTACCATAAACTATATTCTTACAATGTTTATGAGCTAAAAAAATAGCATTTCCATGAAATGGAAGTATTCATTTTAATCCTCAAAAACAACGTTGTTTTCAAGTATTTAATGCCTTTTGAAAAGCCTTAAAAATGTCAAAAAATTTGAAATTATTCAGCATTTTACACAACTTTCTTTTTTTAATATTAAGAGCTTAAAAATATGAATTTTCATGAAATTTATGTATCAAAATGTTATCCTAAAAACAACGTTTTTTTCAAGTGTTTTAATGTATTTTTGATGGCTAAAAAATGTCGAAAATGCATTATTCAAGCCTTTTTTGATAGAGAAATTCCAAAAAATGTGGTATCATAGTTGTTTTCCGTTAGAAATTTATATTTCTAAAACTACTGTAAGCTTAGAATAGGAGTTTGAGACTCTATATTGTGATAAATTTGTATATTATACGTGTTTTTCATAGTTTCTTGTTAATTGTTGTGTTATATAATTAATAGAAGGACATTTACCTTATGATAATGCTGTATACCCTCAAAAGTGTTCTTTTCAATGATTTTAGCTAGTTATCGATGATATATAGCTCGTTTCCTACAAATTGAAGTATACAATCCTTTTTTTAGAATTAATTTGCACCTATAAGTAGCTACCATTACATTAAGCTTATAAATAGAAGAGTAATAGGTTATTATGTTATATAAACGGTATATTGCAAGGTTTTTCATGTTCTTGTAAAACTGCTTGCGTTATTGTATATATAAAGTAGTTTAATTATCATTTGCTATAAACCCATAAAATGTAGTGTTTTCAATGATATTAGCTAGTTACCGGTGATATATACTGTTTTCCTACAAATTGAGGTATAAATCCTCTTTAAGAAAAAATTGGAAACCTATAAGATAGCTACACTTACAATTAGCGATTAATAGAAGAAAAGAGGTTATTTATTGTGACGATCTAACGGTATATTGCAAGTGTTTACATAGTTTCTTGTAAAACTGTAGGTTATTGTATATATACAAGTAGTTTTACTTATCATATGGCTATAAACCCTTAAAATGTAGTGTTTTCAATGATTTTAGCTAGTTATCAGTGAAGAGGGTTTTTTCTACAAATTGAAGTATATTTCCTTTATATATGTAGCTAAATAGCTTTATGATATTGCTAAACTATGCATTTTACAAAAATTATAGCTTAAAATATGTATTTTTCATGAAACTTTAGATATCAATTTTAATCTAAGACCAATGTGTTTTCAAGTATTTCAATGTTTTTGAAAGGTAAAAAATGTCGAAATTTGACATTTATTCAGGCATTGTACACAACTATATCTTACAATGTTATGAGCTATAAAATATTGCAATTTCATGATATTTAAGTATCAATTAAACCTCAAAACAAGTTTTTTCAAGTATTTAAATGCATTTATGAAAGCCTTAAAAAATGTCTAAATTTGACATCATTCAGCACTTTACACCAAATATATTTTATAATATAAGAGCTTAAAAAAATGACTTTTTCATGAAATTTATGTATCAATTTTATTCATAAAAACAACGGTTTTTCAAGTGTTTGAATGTATTTTTGAAGGACAAAAAATGTCGAAAAAAATTGACATATTCAGCCCTTTTTTGAGAGAGAAATTCAAACATGTGGTAGTTATAGTTGTTTTGGTAGAAATTTCTATTTTTAAACACTCTAGCTTATTAATAGGGTTTGAGACTATATGTGATATAATTGATATATAACGTGTTTCATAGTTCTTGTTAATTGTTGTGTATATAATTAATAGAAGATTTACCTATGATTAATGCTTTATACATCAAAAATGTTGTGCTTTCAATGATTTTATCTAGTTATCGGTGATTATATAGCTGTATTCTACAAATTGAAAAAGTATACAATCCTTTGTTAGAATAAATTTGCACCCTATAAGTAGCTTACATTACAAAAGCTAATAAAATAGACGAGTAATAGGTTATTATTGTGATATAACGGTATATGCAAGCGGTTTTTCATAGTTCTTGTAAAACTGTAACGTAGTGTATATATACAAGTAGTTTTTACTTATCATATTGCTATAAACCATAAAAATGTAGTGTTTTCAATGTAATTAGCTAGTTAATCGTGATTATATAGCTGTTTTCCTACAAATTGAAGTATAAAATCCTCTTTTTAGAGGTAAGATGCACCTATAATAGTTACATTACATTAAGCTACTAAAATTGAAAGAGTAAGAGGTATTTATTGTGATATAACGGTAATTGCAAGCATTTTTCATAGTTCTTGTAAACTGTAACGTTATTGTAATATACAGGTAGTTTTACTTACATTATGCTATAAACCCCATAAAATTTGTGTTTTCAAGGTATTAGCTAGTTATCGGTGATATAAACGGTTTTCCTCACAATTGAGTATAAAATCCTCTTCTAAGAAAATTTGCACCTATAAGTAGTTACATACATTAATTATTAAATAAGGAGTAAGAGGTTATTTATTGTCATATAAACGGTATTATTGCAAGGTTTTTTTCATAGTTTCTTGTTAAATGTAGCGTTATTGTATATATACAAGTAGTTTTACTGATAATGGCTATAAACCTTAAAATGTAGTGTTCAATGATTTTAGTAGTACAGTGAAGAGTTGTTTTTTCTAAAAATTTTTACGTATATTCTTTATATATGTAGCTAAATAGCTTTTTGATATTTGCTATACCAAACTATATTTTACAAAAATTAATGCTAAAAATATGTATTTTTGCATGAAATTTAGATATCAATTTTAATCTTAAAGACAATGTTTTCTCAAGTATTTTCAATGTTTTTGAAAGGCTAAAATGTCGAAAATTGAATCTATTCAGCACTTTTACCACAACTATATCTTACAAGTTATGAGCTAAAAATATGCATTTTCATAAACAATTAAGTATCAATTTTAATCCTCAAAACAACGTTTTTTCAAGTATTTAATGCAATTTTTGAAAGCCTTAAAAAGGTAAAAATTTGATATTATTCAGCACTTTTACACACACTATATGTTATAAATTAAGAGCTTAAAAATATGATTTTGTATGAATTTATGTATCAATTTATTTTATAAAACCAAACGTTTTTTCAAGTGTTTTAATGTATTTTTGAATGGCCTAAAAAATGTCGAAAAACAAAATTTGCATTATTCAGCCCTTTTTGATAGAGAAATTCAAAATGTGGTATTATAGTTGCTGTCGTTAGAAATTTCTATTAAACTACTGTCTGTAAGCTTATATAGGAGTTGAGACTCTATATTGATGATAAATTGGATATTAGACGTGTTTTCTTAGTTCTTGTTAATTGTTGTGTGATATAATCAATAGAAGGAATTTTACCTTATGATAATGCTTATACCCTCAAAATGTGTTTTCTTTTCAATGATTTTAGCTAGTTATCGGTGATATATAGCGGTTCCTACAAATTGAAATATACAATCCTTTTTTAGATTAATTGCACCTATAAGTAGCTAATTACATTAAGCAATAAATAGAAAGTAATAGGTTATTTAATTGTGATTATAACGGTATATGCAAGCGTTTTTCATAGTTTCTTGTAAAATGAGGCGTTATTACACAAGTTAATTTTACGTATTCATATTGCTATAAACCATAAAATGTAGTGTTTTCATGATATTAGCTAGTTATGGTGATCTATAGCTGTTTTCCTACCAAATTGGAAGTATAAAATCCTCTTTTTAGAAAATCTGCACCTATATGGAGCTACATTACAATAAGCTAGTAAATAGAAGAGTAATATGGGGTATTTATTTTGATATAACGGTATATTGCAAGGCGTTTTTCATTAGTTTCTTGTAAACTGAAGCGTTATTGTAATATATACAAGTAGTTTTACTTACCATATTGCTATTAAACCCATAAAATGTAGTGGTTTCAATGATATTAGCTAGTTATCGGTGATATATAAGCTGTTTTCCTACAAATTTGAAGTATAAAATCCTCTTCTTTAGAATAATTCTTGCACATATAAGTAGCTTACATTACATTAAGCTATAAATATAAGAGTAAGAGGTTATTAATGCTGATATACGGTATATTGAAGCGTTTGTTTTTCATAGTTTCTTGTAAAACTGTAGCGTTATGGTATATATACAAGTAGTTTTACGTATCATATTGCTATAAAACCCATAAAATGTAGTGTTTTCACTGATATTAGCTAGTTATCGGTTGATATATATAGCTGTTTTCCTACAAATTGAAGTATAAAATACTCTTTTTAGAGTACAGATTGCACCTATAAGTAGCTTACAATTACATTAAGCTAATAAATAGAGAGTAAGAGGTTATGTATTGTGATTAACGGTTATGCAAGCGTTTTTCATTAGTTCTTGTAAAGCTGTAAACGTATTGTATCTATACAAGTAGTTTTACTTATCATATTGCTATAAACCCATAAAAATGTAGGTTTCAATGATAGTAGCTAGTGTATCGGTGATATATAGCTGTATGTCCTAAAACTGAAGGTATAAAATCCTCTTTTTAAAATAATTTGCACCTATACGTAGGGTTACATTACATAAGTAATAAAAATTGAGATAATAGGTTATTTATTGTGATATAATGGTATATGCAAAGCGTTTTTTCATAGTTTCTTGTTAAACTGTAGCGTTATTGTATATATACAAGTAGTTTTACTAAATCATATTGCTATAAAACCATAAAAGTAGTGCTTTTTCAATGATGTTAGTCGGTATCAGGAAGAGTTGTTTTTTTTCTACAAATTGAAGTATATTTCTTTTATATATGTAGCATAAATAGCTTTGGATCTGCTACAACTATATTTTACAAAAGTAATAGCTAAAAATATGTAGTTTTCATTGAAATTTAGATATCAATTTAAATCTTTAAAACAAATGTTTTTTAAAGTACTTTCAATGTTTTTTTGAAAGCTAAAAAATGTCGAAATTTGACATTTTTCCAGCACTTTTACACAAAACTATACTTTTACAATGTTATGAGCTAAAAAAATATGCATTTTCATGAAAATGTAAGTATCAATTTTAATCCTCAAAACAACGTTTTTTCAAGTATTTTAATGCATTTTTGAAAGCTAAAAATGTCAAAATTGACATTTATTCAGCACTTTTACAACAAACTTATTTTATAATATTAAGAGCTTAAAAATATGGAGTTCATGAAAGTTTATGTATCAATTTTATTCATCAAAATAATGTTTTTCAAGTGTTTTAATGTATTTTTGAAGGGCTAAAAAAAAAAATGTCCGAAAATGAACATTATTCAGCCCTTGTTTTGATAGAGAAATTCAAAATGTGGTATTAATGTTGTTTTCGTTAGAAATTTCTATTTTAAACTACTCAAGCTATAATAGGAGTTTGATACTCATATTGTGATACAATTGTATATATACGTTGTTTTTTCATTGGTTCTTGTTAATTGTTGTGTTATATCATTTAATAGAAGGAATTTACCTTTAGGGATAAATGCTTGTATACCCTCAAATGTGTTTCTTTTTCAATGATTTTAGCTAGTTATCGGTGATATATAGCGAGTTTCCTACAAATGATGTATGCAACCTTTTTTTTTTTTTTAGAATAATTTGCACCTATAACACTAGCAGACATTTACATTAAGCTAAAAATAGAAGAGTAATAGGGTTATTTAATTGTTATATAACGGTATATTGCCGCGTTTTCATAGTTTTCTTGAAAATGTAGCGTTATTGTTTGTCTATATACAAGTAGTTTTACTTATCATATGGCTATTAAACTATAAAATGGTGTGTTGCAATGATATTAGGCTAGTTATCGTTGAGATATAGCTGTTTTCCTACAAATCATGTAAAGTAAATGAAAATTCGGCTTTTTAGAATAATTTGCCACCTATAAGTAGATTTACATTACATAAAGCTATTAAATAGAAGAGTTGTAAGAGGTTATTATTGTGTGATATAACTGTATTATTGCAAGCGTTTTTCATAGTTTCTTGGTAAACTGTAGCGTTATTGTATATCTACAAGTATTTTACTGATTCATTATTGCTTAAACCCAGCAAATGTAGTGTTTTAAGGATTATTAGCTAGGTATTGGTGATATATAGCTGTTTTCCTACAAATTGAAGTATAAAATCCTCTTTTTAGAATAATTTTGGACCTATAAGTAGCCTTACATTACAATAAAGCTATTAAATATACGAGTATAAGAGGTTATTTAGGTGATAATATAACGGTATATTGCAAAGCGGTTTTCATAGTTTGTGTACAACTGTAAAGTTATTGTATATATACAAGTAGTTTACTTATCAGTATTGCGATAATAAACCCTAAATGTAGTGTTTTTCAATGATATTATCTAGTTATCGGTGATATATAGCTCTTTCTACAAATTGAAGTATAAAATCCCTTTTAGACTAATTGCACCTTATAAGTAGCTTACATATATAAAGTAGGTAAATCGAAGAGTAAGAGGTTATTTATTGTGATATAACTGATATATTGCAAGCGTTTTTCATAGTTTCTTGTAAAATGTAGCGTATTGTATATATACATTAGGTTTTAACCTTTATTAGATTGCTATATAACCATAAAATGTTAGTGTTTTAATGATATTAGCTAAAATATGGTGAATATAGATGTTTTCTTACCAAATTGGAGTATAAAATCCTCTTTTTAAAAATAATTTGCACCTATAAGTAGCTTACATTACATTAAGCTAATAAATAGAAGAGTAATAGGTTATTTATTGTGATATAACGGTATATTGCAAGCGTTTTCATAGTTTCTTGTAAACTGAAGCGTTATTGTATATATACAAGTAGTTTTACTTATCATATGCTATAAACCCATAAAATGTAGTGTTTTCAATGATATTAGCTAGTTATCGGTGATATATAGCTGTTTTCCTACAAATTGAAGTATAAAATCCTCTTTTAGAATAATTTGCACCTATAAGTAGCTTACATTACATTAAGCTATTAAATATAAGAGTAAGAGGTTATTAATTGTGATATAACGGTATATTGCAAACGTTTTCATAGTTTCTTGTAAACTGTAGCGTTATTGTATATATACAAGTAGTTTTACTTATCAAATTGCTATAAACCCATATAATGTAGTGTTTTCAATGATATTAGCTGTTGTCGGTGATATATAGCTGTTTTCCTACAAATTGATGTATAAAATCCTCTTTTTAGAATAATTTGCACCTATAAGTAGCTTACATTACATTAAGCTATTAAATAAAAGAGTAAGAGGTTATTAATTGTGATATAACGGTATATTGCAAGCGTTTTTCATAGTTTCTTGTAAACTGTAGCGTTATGGTATATATACAAGTAGTTTTACTTATCATATTGCTATAAACCCATAAAATGTAGTGTTTTCAATGATATTAGCTAGTTATCGGTGATATATAGCTGTTTTCCCTACAAATTGAAGTATAAAAATACTCTTTTTAGAGTAAGATGCACCTATAAGTAGCTTACATTACATTAAGCTAATAAATAGAAGAGTAAGAGGTTATTTATTGTGATATAACGGTATATTGCAAGCGTTTTTCATAGTTTCTTGTAAACTGTAACGTTATTGTATATATACAAGTAGTTTTACTTATCATATTGCTATAAACCCATAAAATGTAGTGTTTTCAATGATATTAGCTAGTTATCGGTGATATATAGCTGTTTTCCTACAAACTGAAGTATAAAATCCTCTTTTTAAAATAATTTGCACCTATAAGTAGCTTACATTACATTAAGCTAATAAATTGAGGAGTAATAGGTTATTTATTGTGATATAATGGTATATTGCAAGCGTTTTTCATAGTTTCTTGTAAACTGTAGCGTTATTGTATATATACAAGTAGTTTTACTAATCATATTGCTATAAAACCATAAAATGTAGTGTTTTCAATGATGTTAGCTAGTTATCAGTGAAGAGTTGTTTTTTTCTACAAATTGAAGTATATTTCTTTATATATGTAGCTAAATAGCTTTGGATATTTGCTACAACTATATTTTACAAAATTAATAGCTAAAAATATGTATTTTTCATGAAATTTAGATATCAATTTTAATCTTAAAACAATGTTTTTTCAAGTATTTCAATGTTTTTTTGAAAGGCAAAAAAAATGTCGAAATTTGACATTATTCAGCACTTTTACACAAACTATACTTTACAATGTTATGAGCTAAAAATATGCATTTTCATGAAATTTAAGTATCAATTTAATCCTCAAAACAACGTTTTTTCAAGTATTTTAATGCATTTTGAAAGCCTTAAAAATGTCAAAATTGACATTATTCAGCACTTTTACACAACTATATTTTATAATATTAAGAGCTTAAAATATGTATTTTCATGAAATTTATGTATCAATTTTATTCATCAAATAACGTTTTTTCAAGTGTTTTAATGTATTTTTGAAGGGCTAAAAAATGTCGAAAATTGACATTATTCAGCCCTTTTTTTGATAGAGAAATTCAAAATGTGGTATTAATGTTGTTTTCGTTAGAAATTTCTATTTTAAACTACTCCAAGCTTATAATAGGAGTTTGATACTCATATTGTGATACAATTGTATATTATACGTGTTTTTCATAGTTTCTGTTAA
>JACEEZ010023844.1:76915-107009 GCA_016584305.1 Chionoecetes opilio | reverse complement strand
TTATTCAGCACTTTTTAAAAACATATTTTATAATATTAAGAGTTTAAAAAATGATTTTCATGAAATTTTTTGTATCAATTTTATTCATCAAAATAAGGTTTTTTGAAAGTGTTTTAATGTATTTTTGAAGGGCTAAAAAATGTCGAAAATTGACATTATTCAGCCCTTTTTTTGATAGAGAAATTCAAAATGTGGTATTAATGTTGTTTTCGTTAGAAATTTCTATTTTAAACTACTCCAAGCTTATAATAGGAGTTTGATACTCTATATTGTGATACAATTGTATATTATACGTGTTTTTCATAGTTTCTTGTTAATTGTTGTGTTATATCATTAATAGAAGGAATTTACCTTATGATAATGCTTTATACCCTCAAAATGTGTTCTTTTCAATGATTTTAGCTAGTTATCGGTGATATATAGCTGTTTTCCTACAAATTGAAGTATACAATCCTTTTTTTAGAATAATTTGCACCTATAAGTAGCTTACATTACATTAAGCTAATAAATAGAAGAGTAATAGGTTATTTATTGTTATATAACGGTATATTGCCAGCGTTTTTCATAGTTTCTTGTAAACTGTAGCGTTATTGTATATATACAAGTAGTTTTACTTATCATATTGCTATAAACCTATAAAATGTTGTGTTTGCAATGATATTAGCTAGTTATCGGTGATATATAGCTGTTTTCCAAAAATTAAAGTATAAAATCCTCTTTTTAGAATAATTTGCACCTATAAGTAGCTTACATTACATAAAGCTATTAAATAGAAGAGTAAGAGGTTATTTATTGTGATATAACTGTATATTGCAAGCGTTTTTCATAGTTTCTTGTAAACTGTAGCGTTATTGTATATATACAAGTAGTTTTACTTATCATATTGCTATAAACCCATAAAATGTAGTGTTTTTAATGATATTAGCTAATTATTGGTGATATATAGCTGTTTTCCTACAAATTGAAGTATAAAATCCTCTTTTTAGAATAATTTGCACCTATAAGTAGCTTACATTACAATAAGCTATTAAATATAAGAGTAAGAGGTTATTTATTGTGATATAACGGTATATTGCAAGCGGTTTTCATAGTTTCTTGTAAACTGTAACGTTATTGTATATATACAAGTAGTTTTACTTATCATATTGCTATAAACCCATAAAATGTTGTGTTTTCAATGATATTAGCTAGTTATCGGTGATATATAGCTGTTTCCTACAAATTGAAGTATAAAATCCTCTCTTTAGAATAATTTGCACCTATATGTAGCTTACATTACAATAAGCTATTAAATAGAAGAGTAAGAGGTTATTTATTGTGATATAACTGTATATTGCAAGCGTTTTTCATTGTTTCTTGCAAACTGTAGCTGTATTGTATATATAAAAGTAATTTTATTTATCATATTGCTATAAACCCATAAAATGTAGTGTTTTCAATGATATTAGCTAGTTATCGGTGATATATAGCTGTTTTCCTACAAATTGGAGTATAAAATCCTCTTTTTAAAATAATTTGCACCTATAAGTAGCTTACATTACATTAAGCTAATAAATAGAAGAGTAATAGGTTATTTATTGTGATATAACGGTATATTGCAAGCGTTTTTCATAGTTTCTTGTAAACTGAAGCGTTATTGTATATATACAAGTAGTTTACTTATCATAATTGCTATAAACCCATAAAATGTAGTGTTTTTCCAATGGATATTAGCTAGTTATCGGTGATATATAGCTGTTTCCTACAAATTGAAGTATAAAATACTCTTTTTAGAGTAAGATGCACCTATAAGTAATTACATTACATTAAGCTAATAAATAAATAGTAAGAGTTTATTTTTGTCATATCAACGTATATTGCAAGTCGTTTTTCATAGTTTTCTTTGTAACTGTACGTTATGTAATATATACAAGTAGTTTTACTTATCTATTGCTATAAACGCCATAATGTAGTGTTTTTCAATGATATTAGCTAGTTATCGGTGATATATGCTGTTTTTCCCTACAAACTGAAAGTATAAATCCTCTTTTTAAAGTAATTTGCACCTATAAAGTAGCTTAACTTACATTAAGCTAATAAATTTGAGGAGTAATAGGTTTATTTATTGTGATATAATTGGTATATTGCAAGCTTTTTCCATAGTTCTTGTAAACCTGTAGAGCGTTATTGTATATATACAGTATGTTTTACGAATCTATGCTAATAAAACCATAAATGAGTGTTTTCAATGATGTTAGCTAGTTATACAGTGAAGAGTTGTTTTTTTGTCTACAATGAAGTAGATTCTTTATATATGTACGCTAATAGCTTTGGATATTTGCTACAACTATATTTTTACAAAATTAATAGCTAAAAATATGTATGTTTTCATAATTTAGATATCAATTTTAATCTTAACAACAATGTTTTTTCAAGTATTTCAATGTGTTTTTGAAAAAGGCTAAAAAAATGTTCGACATTTGACATTATTCAGACACTTTTACACACTATCCTTTACAATGTTATGAGCTAAAATAGCATTTTATGAAATTTAAGTATCAATTTTAATCCTCAAAAACAACGTTTTTTTTCAAGTATTTTAATGCATTTTTGAAGCCTTAAAAATGTCAAAATTTTACATTATTCAGCCTTTTACACAACTATATTTTATAATATTACGAAGCTTAAAATATGGTATTTTTTCATGAAATTTATGTATCAATTGTGATTCATCAAATAACGTTTTTTTCAAGTGTTTCAATGTATTTTGAAGGCTAAAAAATGTCGAAAATTGACATTATTCATGCCCCTTTTTTGATATAGAAATCAAAATGTGGTATTAATGTTGTTTTCGTTAGAAATTTCTTTTTAAACACTCCAACTTAGAATAGAGTTTGATACTCTATTATTGTGATACAATTTGTATATTGATTACGTGTTTTTCATAGTATCTTGTTAAGTTGTTGTGGTTATAATCATTAATAGAAGGAATTTACCTTATGAATAATGCTTTAATCCCCAAAATGTGTTCTTTTCAATGATTTTTAGCCTAGTTATCGGTGATATATAGCTGTTTTTCCTACACATTGAAGTATACATCCTTTTTTTAGAATAATTTGCACCTATAGTAGCCTTACATTACAAGTAAGCTAATAAATAGAAGAGTAATAGGATAGTTATTGTTATATAACGGTATATTGCCAGCGTTTTTCCATAGTTTCTTGTAACTTTAGCGGTATTGTATATATGCAGTAGTTTTTACTTATCCTATTCTATAAACCTATGAAAATGTTGTTTTGCAATGATATTAGCTAGTTGTCGTGATATTAGCTGTTTTCCTACAAATTAAAGTATAAAAATCCTCTTTTAGAATAATTTGCACCTATAGTAGCTTACATTACATAAAGCTATTAATTAGAAGAGTAAGAGGTTATTTTATTGTGATTACCTGTATAAGTTGCAAGCGTGTTTTCATGTTTCGTTGTAAACTGTAGCGTTATTGTATATTACAATAGTTTTACTTATCATATGCTATAAAACCCCCATACAATGTATGTTTTTAATGAATATTAGCTAATTTATTGGGTGATATATAAGCTGTTTTTCCTACAAATTGAAGTAATAAAATCCCTCTTTTTAGAATAATTTGCACCTATAAGTAGCTACTTTACAATAAGCTAAAAAATGTCAAAACTTGACATTATTCGACACTTTTTTACACACTATATTTTATAATATTAAGAGCTTAAGAAAATATGTATTTTTTCATGAAATTTATGTATCAATGTTATTCATCAAAATAACGTTTTTTTCAAGTGTTTTAATTATTTTTGAAAGGGCTAAAAAATGTCGAAAATTGACATTATTCAGCCCTTTTTTTGATAGAGAATTCAAAATGTGGGTATTACTGTTGTTTTCGTTAAAATTTCTATTTATATTACTCCACAGCTTCATAATAGGAGTTTTATACTCTATATTGTATAACCATTGGTATATTAATACGTGTTTTTCATAGTTTCTTGTTAATTGTTGTGTTATAGTCTTTAAAAAAAATTTAGAAAGGATTTACCTTATGATATTCTTTATACCCTCAAAATGTGTTCTTTTTCAATGATTGCTAGTTATCGGGTGATATATAGCTGTTTTTTCCTCAAATTGAGTATAGAATCCTTTTTTTAGAATAATTTCACCTATTAGTAGCTGTTACATTACATTAAGCTAATAAATGAGAGTAATGTAGGTTATTTATGTATATAACGGTATATTGCCAGCGTTTTTCATAGTTTTCTTATAAACTGTAACGTTATTTATATATACAAGTGTTTTACACTTTCATATTGCTATAAACCTATAAAATGTTGTGTTTGCAATGATATTAGCTAGTTATCGGTGATATATAGCTGTTTTCCTACAAATTGAAGTATAAAATCCTCTTTTTAGAATAATTTGCACCTATAAGTAGCTTACATTACATTAAGCTATTAAATAGAAGAGTAAGAGGTTATTTATTGTGATATAACTGTATATTGCAAGCGTTTTTCATAGTTTCTTGTAAACTGTAGCGTTATTGTATATATACAAGTAGTTTTACTTATCAAATTGCTATAAACCCATATAATGTAGTGTTTTCAATGATATTAGCTTGTTGTCGGTGATATATAGCTGTTTTCCTACAAATTGATGTATAAAATCCTCTTTTTAGAATAATTTGCACCTATAAGTAGCTTACATTACATTAAGCTATTAAATAAAAGAGTAAGAGGTTATTAATTGTGATATAACGGTATATTGCAAGCGTTTTTCATAGTTTCTTGTAAACTGTAGCGTTATGGTATATATACAAGTAGTTTTACTTATCATATTGCTATAAACCCATAAAATGTAGTGTTTTCAATGATATTAGCTAGTTATCGGTGATATATAGCTGTTTTCCTACAAATTGAAGTATAAATACTCTTTTTAGAGTAAGATGCACCTATAAGTAGCTTACATTACATTAAGCTAATAAATAGAAGAGTAAGAGGTTATTTATTGTGATATAACGGTATATTGCAAGCGTTTTTCATAGTTTCTTGTAAACTGTAACGTTATTGTATATATACAAGTAGTTTTACTTATCATATTGCTATAAACCCATAAAATGTAGTGTTTTCAATGATATTAGCTAGTTATCGGTGATATATAGCTTTTTTCCTACAAACTGAAGTATAAAATCCTCTTTTTAAAATAATTTGCACCTATAAGTAGCTTACATTACATTAAGCTAATAAATTGAGGAGTAATAGGTTATTTATTGTGATATAATGGTATATTGCAAGCGTTTTTCATAGTTTCTTGTAAACTGTAGCGTTATTGTATATATACAAGTAGTTTTTACTAATCATATTGCTATAAAACCATAAAATGTAGTGTTTTCAATGATGTTAGCTAGTTATCAGTGAAGAGTTGTTTTTTTCTACAAATTGAAGTATATTTCTTTTTATATGTAGCTAAATAGCTTTGGATATTTGCTACAACTATATTTTACAAAATTAATAGCTAAAAATATGTATTTTTCATGAAATTTAGATATCAATTTTAATCTTAAAACAATGTTTTTTCAAGTATTTCAATGTTTTTTTGAAAGGCTAAAAAATGTCGAAATTTGACATTATTCAGCACTTTTACACAACTATACTTTACAATGTTATGAGCTAAAAATATGCATTTTCATGAAATTTAAGTATCAATTTTAATCCTCAAAACAACGTTTTTTCAAGTATTTTAATGCATTTTTGAAAGCCTTAAAAATGTCAAAATTTGACATTATTCAGCACTTTTACACAACTATATTTTATAATATTAAGAGCTTAAAATATGTATTTTTCATGAAATTTATGTATCAATTTTATTCATCAAAATAACGTTTTTTCAAGTGTTTTAATGTATTTTTGAAGGGCTAAAAATGTCGAAAATTGACATTATTCAGCCCTTTTTTTGATAGAGAAATTCAAAATGTGGTATTAATGTTGTTTTCGTTAGAAATTTCTATTTTAAACTACTCCAAGCTTATAATAGGAGTTTGATACTCTATATTGTGATACAATTGTATATTATACGTGTTTTTCATAGTTTCTTGTTAATTGTTGTGTTATATCATTAATAGAAGGAATTTACCTTATGATAATGCTTTATACCCTCAAATGTGTTCTTTTCAATGATTTTAGCTAGTTATCGGTGATATATAGCTGTTTTCCTACAAATTGAAGTATACAATCCTTTTTTTAGAATAATTTGCACCTATAAGTAGCTTACATTACATTAAGCTAATAAATAGAAGAGTAATAGGTTATTTATTGTTATATAACGGTATATTGCCAGCGTTTTTCATAGTTTCTTGTAAACTGTAGCGTTATTGTATATATACAAGTAGTTTTACTTATCATATTGCTATAAACCTATAAAATGTTGTGTTTGCAATGATATTAGCTAGTTATCGGTGATATATAGCTGTTTTCCTACAAATTAAAGTATAAAATCCTCTTTTTAGAATAATTTGCACCTATAAGTAGCTTACATTACATAAAGCTATTAAATAGAAGAGTAAGAGGTTATTTATTGTGATATAACTGTATATTGCAAGCGTTTTTTTATAGTTTCTTGTAAACTGTAGCGTTATTGTATATATACAAGTAGTTTTACTTATCATATTGCTATAAACCCATAAAATGTAGTGTTTTTAATGATATTAGCTAATTATTGGTGATATATAGCTGTTTTCCTACAAATTGAAGTATAAAATCCTCTTTTTAGAATAATTTGCACCTATAAGTAGCTTACATTACAATAAGCTATTAAATATAAGAGTAAGAGGTTATTTATTGTGATATAACGGTATATTGCAAGCGGTTTTCATAGTTTCTTGTAAACTGTAACGTTATTGTATATATACAAGTAGTTTTACTTATCATATTGCTATAAACCCATAAAATGTTGTGTTTTCAATGATATTAGCTAGTTATCGGTGATATATAGCTGTTTTCCTACAAATTGAAGTATAAAATCCTCTCTTTAGAATAATTTGCACCTATATGTAGCTTACATTACAATAAGCTATTAAATAGAAGAGTAAGAGGTTATTTATTGTGATATAACTGTATATTGCAAGCGTTTTTCATTGTTTCTTGCAAACTGTAGCTGTATTGTATATATAAAAGTAATTTTATTTATCATATTGCTATAAACCCATAAAATGTAGTGTTTTCAATGATATTAGCTAGTTATCGGTGATATATAGCTGTTTTCCTACAAATTGGAGTATAAAATCCTCTTTTTAAAATAATTTGCACCTATAAGTAGCTTACATTACATTAAGCTAATAAATAGAAGAGTAAGAGGTTATTAATTGTGATATAACGGTATATTGCAAACGTTTTTCATAGTTTCTTGTAAACTGTAGCGTTATTGTATATATACAAGTAGTTTTACTTATCAAATTGCTATAAACCCATATAATGTAGTGTTTTCAATGATATTAGCTTGTTTGTCGGTGATATATAGCTGTTTTCCTACAAATTGATGTATAAATCCTCTTTTAGAATAATTTGCACCTATAAGTAGCTTACATTACATTAAGCTATTAAATAAAAGATAAGAGGTTATTATTGTGATATAACGGTATATTGCAAGCGTTTTTCATAGTTTTCTTGTAAACTGTAGCGTTATGGTATATAAAACAAGTAGTTTTACTTATCATATTGCTATAAACCCATAAATTAGTGTTTTCAATGATATTAGCTAGTTATCGGTGATATATAGCTGTTTTCCTACAAATTGAAGTATAAATCTCTTTTTTAGAGTAAGATGCACCTATAAGTGCTTACATTACTAAGCTAATAAATAGAAGAGAAAGAGGTTATTTATTGTGATATAACGGTATATTGCAAGCGTTTTTCCATAGTTTCTTGTAAACTGTAACGTTATTGTATATATACAAGTAGTTTTACTTATCATATTGCTATAAACCCATAAAATGTAGTGTTTTCAATGATATTAGCTAGTTATCGGTGATATATAGCTGTTTTCCTAAAAACTGAAGTATAAATCCTCTTTTTAAAATAATTTGCACCTATAAGTAGCTTACATTACTTTAAGCTAATAAATTGAGGAGTAATAGTTATTTATTGTGATATATGGTATATTGCAAGCGTTTTTCATATTTTTCTTGTAAACTGTAGCGTTATTGTATATATACAAGTAGTTTTACTAATCATATTGCTATAAAACCATAAAATGTATGTTTTAAATGATGTTAGCTAGTTATCAGTGAAGAGTTGTTTTTTTCTACAAATTGAAGTATATTTCTTTATATATGTAGCTAAATAGCTTTGGATATTTTGCTACAACTATATTTTACAAAATTAATAGCTAAAAATATGTTTTTTTTCATAAAATTTAGATATCAATTTAATCTTAAAACAATGTTTTTTCAAGTATTTCAATGTTTTTTTTTAAAGGCTAAAAAATGTCGAAATTTGACATTATTCAGCACTTTTACACAACTATACTTTACAATGTTATGAGCTAAAAATATGCATTTTCATGAAATTTAAGTATCAATTTTAATCCTCAAAACAACGTTTTTTCAAGTATTTTAATGCATTTTTGAAAGCCTTAAAATGTCAAATTTGACATTATTCAGCACTTTTACACAACTATATTTTATAATATTAAGAGCTTAAAATATGTATTTTTCATGAAATTTATGTATCAATTTTTATTCATCAAAATAACGTTTTTTTCAAGTGTTTTAATGTATTTTTGAAGGGCTAAAAATGTCGAAATTGACATTATTCAGCCCTTTTTTTGATAGAGATTCAAATGGTGGTATTAATGTTGTTCTCGTTAGAATTTTCTATTTTAAAAAACTACTCCAAGCTTATAATGGCGTTTTGATACTCTACATTGTGTACAATTGTTATATTATCGTGTTTTTTCATAGTTTCTTGTTAATTGTGTGTTATTCATTAATAGAAGGAATTTACCTTAGTAATGCTTTATACCCCAAATGTGTTCTTTTCATGATTTTAGCTAGTTATCGTGATATATGCTGTTTTCCTACAATGAGTATACAATCCCTTTTTTTTAGAATAATTTGCCCTTAAGTAGCTTACATTACATTCAGCTAATAAATGAAGAGTAATAGGTTATTTATTGTTAAATGAACGGTATATTTCCAGCGTTTTTCATAGTTTCTTGTAAACTGTAGCGTTATTGTATATAATACAGTCTTTTTTACTATCATATTGCTATAAACCTTAAATGTTGTGTTTTGCATGTTTAGCTAGTTATCGGTGATATATAGCTGTTGTTTCCCCCTACAAATTAAAGTATAACATCCTCTTTTTAGAATAATTTTTGCACTATAAGTGGCTTCATTACATAAAGCGTATTAATAGAAGAGTAAGAGGTTTATTTATTGTGATATAACTGTATATTGCAAGCGTTTTTTCATAGTTTTTTCTTGTAAACTAGCGTTTATTGTATATATACAGTATTTTTAACTTATCATTTTGCTTATAAACGCCATAAAAATATTGTTTTTCAATGCAATGATATTAGCTAGTTATCGGTGATATTAGCTTTTCTACAATTGAAGTATAAAAATCCTCTCTTTAGAATAATTTGCACCTTATGTAGCTTACTTACAATAAGCTATTAAATATAAGATAAGAGGTTATTTTGTGATAGAACTGTATATTTGCAAAGCGTTTTCATTGGTTTTTCCCTTGCAACTGTAAGCTGTATTGTATATATAAATATTTTTATTTATCATATTGCTATAAACCCATAAAATGTAGTGTTTTCAAATGATATTAGCTAGTTATCGTGATATATACTGTTTCCTAATTGGGTATAAAATCCTCTTTTACAATAATTTGCACCTATAGTAGCTTACATTACATAAGCGAATAAATAGAAGATAAAATAGGTTATTTCTTGTGAGATAACGGTATATTGCAATCGTTTTCATAGTTTTTTCGGGTAACTGAAGCGTTATTGTATATATACAAGTAGTTTTACTTGATCATATTGCTATAAACCCATAAAATGTAGGGTTTTCAATGGGAAATTAGCTAGTTATCGTGATTAACGGTTTTCCTACAATTGAAGTATAAATCCGCTTTTTGAGAATATTTGCACCTATAGTTGCTTACATTACATTAACTATTAAATAAAGAGTACGAGGTTATTAATTGTGATATAACGGTAGAATTGCCAACGTTTTTTTCATAGTTTCTTGTAAACTTAGCGTTATGTATATAACAATTAGTTTTTACTTATCATTGCTATAAAACCCATATAATGTAGTGTTTTCATGATATTAGCTTGTTGTCGGTGATATATAGCTGTTTCCTACAAATGAAGTATAAAATCTCTTTTTAGAATAATTTGCACCTATAAGTAGCTTACATTACATTAGCTATAAATAAGAGTAAGAGGTTATTTATTGTGATATAACGGTATATTGCAAGCGTTTTCATGTTTCTTGTAAACTGTACGTTATTGTATATATACAAGTAGTTTACTTATCATATTGCTATAAACCATAAAATGTAGTGTTTTCAATGATATTAGCTAGTTATCGGTGATATATAGCTGTTTCCTACAAATGAAGTATAAATACTCTTTTTAAAATAATTTGCACCTATAAGTAGCTTACATTACATTTAAGCTATAAAAAAAAGGAGGTAAGAGGTTATAATTGGATATAAACGGTATCTTTGTAAGCGTTTTCATGGTTCTTGTAAAAACTGCTTAGCGTTATGGTTATAACAAGTGTTTTACTTCATTATTGCTATAAACCCATAAAATGTAGTGTTTTCAATGATATTAGTAGTTTCGGGATCTATAGCTGTTTTCCACTACAAATGAAGTTATAAATACTCTTTTTAGACGTAAGATGCACTATAAGTAGCTGACATACATTAAGCTATAAATAGACGAGTAAGAGGTTATTTATTGTGATATAACGGTTATGCAAGCGTTTTCATGTTTTCTTGTAAAAACTGTAACGTTATTGGATATATACAAGTATTTGTACTATCATATGTAAAAACCATAAAATGTAGTGTTTTCAATGATATTAGCTAGTTATCGGTGATATATAGCTGTGGTCCTTACACAAACTGAAAGTAAAAATCCTCTTTTTAAAATAATTTGCACTATAAGGAGCTTACATTACATTAGATAATAAATTGAGGGTAAAGAGGTTATTATTGTGATATAATGGTTATATTGCAAGCGTTTGTCATAGTTTCTTGTAAACTGTAGCGTTATTGTCATCTATACAAGAGTGTTAAATCATTTGCTATAAACACCATAAAAAATGTAGTGTTTTCAATGGATGTTAGATAGTTATCAGTGAAGAGTTGTTTTTTTCTAACAAATTGAAGTATATTTCTTTATATATGTAGCTTAAATAGCTTTGGTATTTGCTACAACCTAATATTTACAAAATTAATAGCAAAAAATATGTATTTCATGAAATTTAGATATTCAATTTTATCTTAAAAACAATGTTTTTCAAAGTATGTTCAAGGTGTTCTTTTTGAAAGGCTAAAAAAATGTTCGAAATTTGACATAGTCCGCACTTACACAACTATACTTTACAATGTATGAGCTAAAAATATGACATTTTCATGAAATTTTAAGTATCAAGTTATCCTAAACAAAGTTTTGTCAAGTATTGTAATGCCATTTTGAAGCCTTAAAAATGTCAAAATTGGACATTAGTCGCACTTTTAACAACTATATTTTATAGATATTAAGAGCTAAAATATGTATTTTTCATGAAGTTATGTATCAATTTTATTGTCATCAAAATAACGTTTTTTTAAAGGTTTAATGATAAATAAAATTGAAACAGGGCTGTAAAAACTGTTCGAAAAATTGACATTATTCAGCACTTTTTTTGATAGAGAAATCAAAATGTGGTATTATGTTGTTTTCGTTAGAAATTTCTATTTTAAACTTACCTCAAGCTTATAATGGAGTTATACTCTATCATGTGATACAATGTATATATACGTGTTTTCATAGGTTCTTGTTAATTGTTGTGTATATCATTATAGAAGGAATTTACCTTATGATAATGCTTTATACCTACAAAAATGGTTCTTTTCAATGATTTAGCTAGTATTCGGTGTGATATATAGATGTTGTCCTACAAATTGAAGTATACATCCTTTTTAGAATAATGGCACCTTTATCAGTAGCTACATTACATAGCTAATAAATAGAAAGAGTAATAGGTTATTTATTGTTAATAACGTATATTGCCAGCGTTTCATAGTTTCTTGTAAAGTAGCGTTATTGTATATATAAAAGTAGTTTACGTATCATATTGCTATTAAACCTATAAAATGTTGTGTTTGCCAATGATATAGCTAGTTATCGTGAGTAATAGCTGTTTTCCTACAAATTAAAGTATAAAAATCCTCTTTTTAGAATAATTTGCACCATTAAGTTAGCTTACATTACATTAAAGCTATTAAATAGAAGGGAAGAGGTTATTATTGTGATATAAAATGTATATTGCACGCGTTTTCATATTTTTTGTACAACTGTTTTTTAAAAAAAGCGTTATGTATATATACAAGTAGTTTTACTTATCCTATTGCTATAAACCATAAAAATGTAGTGTTTTTAATTGATATAGCTAAGTATTGGTTGATATTAAGCTGTTTCCTACAAATTGAAGTCATAAAATCCTCTTTTTAGAATAATTTGCACCTATATAGCTTACATGACAATAAGCTATTAAATATAAGCGTAAGAGGTTATTTATTGTGATAATAAACGGTATATTTGCAAGCCGGTGTTCATAGTTTCTTGTAACTTGTAACGTAATTGTATATATACAAGTCGTTTTACTGTATCTATTGCTATAAAACCCATAAAATGTTGTGTTTCAATGGATATTAGCTAGTTATCGGTGAATATATAGTCTGTTTTCCTACAAATTTGAAGTATAAAATCCTCTCTTTAGAATAATTGCAACTTATGTAGCTTACATTACAAAATAAGCCAACTCCCTCCTCTTAAATAGACTGAGGAAGAGGTTATTTATGTGATATAATTTATATTGCAGCGTTTTTAATTGTTTCTTGCAAATGGTAGCTGTATTGTATATATAAAAGGAATTTTATTTATTCATATGCTATAAACCATGAAAATGTAGTGTTTTCAATGATATTAGTAGTTATCGGTGAGATATAGCTTGTTTTCCTAAAAATTGGAGTATAAAATCCTCTTTAAAAATAATTGCACCGATAAGTAGCTTACATTACATTAAGCTCATAAATAGGAAGAGTAAATAGGTTATTTTTATTGTGATATAACGGTATATTGCCAGCGTTTTTCATAGTTTTTTGTAAAACTGAAGCGTTATTTATATAACAAGTGTTTAATTATCATATTGCTATAAACCCTACTAAATGTAGTGTTTTCAATGTATTAGCCTAGTTAATGCGGTGATATATAATATAGCTGTTTTCCTACAAATTGAAGTATAAAATCCCTGTTTTAGAATAATTTGCACCTATAAGTAGCGTACATTACATGTAAAGCTATTAAATATAAGAGTAGAGGTTAGTTAAGGTGATATAAAGGTATATTGCAAACCGTTTTTCATAGTTTCTTGTAAACTGTAGGCGTTATTGTATAATACAAGTAGTTTATTACTTATCAAAATTGCTATAAACCCATATAATGTAGTGTTGTCAATGAATAGTTGTTGTCGGTGATATCATAGCTGTTTTCCTAACAAATTGATTTATAAAATCCCTCTTTTTAGCAATAATTTGCCCTATAAGTAGCTTACATTACATTAAAGCTATTAAATAAAAGAGTAAGAGGTTATTAATTTGTGATATAACGGTATATTGCAAGCGTTTTTCATAGTTTCTTGAAACTGTAGCGTTATGGTATATATACAAGTAAGTTTTACTTATCCATCTTGCTATAAACCCATAAAATGTAGTGGTTTCAATGATATTAAGCTAGTTATCGGTGATATATAGCTGTTTTCATACAAAGAAGTATAAAAAATATACTTCTTTTTAGCAGTAGATGCACCTATAAGTAGTACATTACATAAGCTAATAAATAGAAGAGTGTAAGAGGTTATTTATGGATTATAACGGATATTGCAGCGTTTTTCATCAGGTTCTTGTAAACTGTAACGTTATTGTATATATACAAAATGTCAGTTTTACTATCATATTGCTATAAACCCAAAAAAGTAGTGTTTCAATGATATAGCTAGTTACGGTGGTGATATATAGCTGTTTCCTACAAACGGAAGTATAAAATCTCTTTTTAAAATAATTGGCACCCATAAGTAGCTTAATTATCATTAAGCTAAATAAATGAGGAGTAATAGGGTTATTTATTGTGATATAATGGTATATTGCCGCGTTTGTCATAGTTTCTTGTAAAACTGTAGCGTATTGTATATATACAAAGTAGTTTACTAATCATATTGCTATAAAACCATAAAATGTAGTGTTTCAATTGATGTAGTGTTATCAGTGAAGAGTTTTTTTTTTCTAACAAATTGAAGTATTATTTCTTTATATATGTAGCGAATATAGCTTTGGAATTTGCTACAACTATATTTTACAAAATTAATAGCTTAAAAATAGGATTTTTCATGCAAAGTTAGATATCATTTTATATTTAAAACAATGTTTTTTTCAAAGTATTTCAATGTTTTTTGAAAGGCTAAAAAAATGTCGAAATTTGACAGTATTTCAGCACTTTTAAAAACTATACTTTACAAGGTATGAGGTAAAAAATATGCATTTTAATGAAATTGAAGTATCAATTTTAATCCTCAAAACAACGTTTTGTCAAGTATTTTAACGCATTTTTGAAAGCCTTTAAAAATGGTCAAATGTGACATTATTCAGCACTTTACACAACTATATTTTTATAATATTAAGAGCTTAAAATATGTATTTTTCATGAAATTTATGGATCAATTTACATTCATCAAAATAACGTTTTTTCAAGAAATTAATGTATATTTGAAGGGCTAAAAAATGTCGAAAATTGAATTATTCAGCCCTTTTTTTGATAGAGAAATTCAAAATGTGGTATTAATGTTGTTTTCGGTTAGAAATTGCATTTTAAACGACTCCAAGCCTTTTATAATAGGAGTTTGATACTATATATTGTGATACAATTGTATATTATTACGTGTTTTCATATGTTTGTTCTTGGTATTGGTGTGTTATACATGAATAGAAGGAATTTACCTTTGATAAGCTTATACCCCTCAAAATGTGTTCTTTTCAATGATTTTAGCTAGTTATCGGTGATAATAGCGGTTTTCTACAAATTGAAGTATACAATCCTTTTTAAGAAATAATTTGCACCTATAAGTAGTGACATTAACATTTAAAGCTAATAAAATAGAAGAGGCACATAGGTTATTATTGTTATTTAAACGGTATATTGCCAGCGTTTTTCATAGTTCTTGTAAACTGTAGCGGGTATGTATATTACAAAGTAGTTTTACCTTATCTATATTGCTATAAACCTATAAAATGTTGTGTTTGCAATGACATTAGATCGTATCGGTGATATATAGCTGGTTTCACAAATTAAGTATAAAATCCTCTTTTTAGAAAATTTGCACCTTAAGTAGCTTACATTAACACTAAAAAGCTATTAAATAGAAGAGTAAGAGTTATGTTATTGTGATATATCTGTATATTGCAAGCGTTTTTCATAGTTTCTTGTTGTATAACTGTAGCCGTTATTGTATATATACAAGTAGTTTTTTCAATTATCATATGCTATACAACCCATAAATGTAGTGTTTTTAATGATATTAAGCCTAATTATTGGTGATATATAGCGGTTTTCTACAAAATTGAATATAAAATCCTCTTTTTAGAATAATTTGCACCTATAAGTACTACATTTACAATAAGCTATTAAAAATAAGAGTAAGAGGTATTTATTGTGATATACGGTCTATTTCCCCCCCCATCCGGTTTAATAGGTTTCTTGTAAACGTTACGTATTGTATATATACAAGAGTTTATTATCATATTGCTATAACCCATAACAGTCGTGTTTCAATTCTATTAGTAGTTAGCGGTGATATATACGCTGTTTCATAAAAATGAAGTATAAAATCCTCTCTTTAGGAATAATTTGCACCGAATCGTAGATTACATTACAATAAGCTATTAAAAAGAAAGCGTAAGAGGTTATTTATGCTATAACTGTTATATTGCAAGCGTTTTTCATTGTTTCTTGCAAACTGTAGCTGTAAATTTATATATAAAAAGTTAATTATTATCATAGAGCTATAAACCCATTAAAATGTAGTGTTTTCAATGATATTAGCTATTTATCGGTGATATATAGCGTTTTCCTTCAAATTGGAGTATAAGAAAATCTCTTTTAAAATAATTTGCACCTCATAAGTAGCTACATTTACATTTAAGCTACAAATAGAAGAGTAATAGGTGATTTATTGGATATAAGCGGTATATTGCAAGCGTTTTCATTAGTTCTTGTAAACTGAAGCGTTATTGTATATATACAAGTTAGTTTTACTTAACATATTGCTATAAAACCCATAAAATGTAGTGTTTTCAATGTATTAGATAGTTATCGGGATATATAGCTGTTCCTACAAAATTGAAGTATAAAATACTCTTTTTAGAGTAAGATGCACCTATAAGTAGCTTACATTACATTAAGCTAATAAATAGAAGAGTAAGAGGTTATTATTGTGATATAACGGTATATTGCAAGCGTTTTTCATAGTTTCTTGTAAACTGTAACGTTATTGTATATATACAAGTAGTTTTACTTATCATATTGCTATAAAACCCATAAAATGTAGTGTTTTCAATGATATTAGCTAGTTATCGGTGATATATAGCTGTTTTCCTACAAACTGAAGTATAAAATCCTCTTTTTAAAATAATTTGCACCTATAAGTAGCTTACATTACATTAAGCTAATAAATTGAGGAGTAATAGGTTATTTATTGTGATATAATGGTATATTGCAAGCGTTTTTCATAGTTTCTTGTAAACTGTAGCGTTATTGTATATATACAAGTAGTTTTACTAATCATATTGCTATAAAACCATAAAATGTAGTGTTTTCAATGATGTTAGCTAGTTATCAGTGAAGAGTTGTTTTTTTCTACAAATTGAAGTATATTTCTTTATATATGTAGCTAAATAGCTTTGGATATTTGCTACAACTATATTTTACAAAATTAATAGCTAAAAATATGTATTTTTCATGAAATTTAGATATCAATTTTAATCTTAAAACAATGTTTTTTCAAGTATTTCAATGTTTTTTTGAAAGGCTAAAAATGTCGAAATTTGACATTATTCAGCACTTTTACACAACTATACTTTACAATGTTATGAGCTAAAAATATGCATTTTCATGAAATTTAAGTATCAATTTTAATCCTCAAAACAACGTTTTTTCAAGTATTTTAATGCATTTTTGAAAGCCTTAAAAATGTCAAAATTTGACATTATTCAGCACTTTTACACAACTATATTTTATAATATTAAGAGCTTAAAATATGTATTTTTCATGAAATTTATGTATCAATTTTATTCATCAAAATAACGTTTTTTCAAGTGTTTTAATGTATTTTTGAAGGGCTAAAAAATGTCGAAAATTGACATTATTCAGCCCTTTTTTTGATAGAGAAATTCAAAATGTGGTATTAATGTTGTTTTCGTTAGAAATTTCTATTTTAAACTACTCCAAGCTTATAATAGGAGTTTGATACTCTATATTGTGATACAATTGTATATTATACGTGTTTTTCATAGTTTCTTGTTAATTGTTGTGTTATATCATTAATAGAAGGAATTTACCTTATGATAATGCTTTATACCCTCAAAATGTGTTCTTTTCAATGATTTTAGCTAGTTATCGGTGATATATAGCTGTTTTCCTACAAATTGAAGTATACAATCCTTTTTTTAGAATAATTTGCACCTATAAGTAGCTTACATTACATTAAGCTAATAAATAGAAGAGTAATAGGTTATTTATTGTTATATAACGGTATATTGCAGCGTTTTCATGTTTCTTGTAAACTGTAGCGTTATTGTATATATACAAGTAGTTTTACTTATCATATTGCTATAAAACCTATAAAATGTTGTGTTTGCAATGATATTAGCTATATCGTGATATAGCTAGCTNTCTAAAATTGAAGAATTTTCCTTTTTAGACTAAATACTTTGGATATTTGCTACAACTATATTTTACAAATTAATAGCTAAAAAATATGTATTTTTCATAAAATTTAATATCAATTTTAATCTTAAAACAAGTTTTTTCAAGTATTTCAATGTTTTTTTGAAAGGCTAAAAAATGTCGAATTTGACATTATTCAGCACTTTTACACAACTATATTTTACAATGTTATGAGCTAAAATTATCATTTTTCATGAAATTTAAGTATCAATTTTAATCCTCAAAACAACTTTTTTTCAAGTATTTTAATGCATTTTTGAAAGCCTTAAAAATGTCAAAATTTGACATTATTCAGCACTTTTACACAACTATATTTAATAATATTAAGAGCTTAAAATATGTATTTTTCATGAAATTTATGTATCAATTTTATTCATCAAAATAACGTTTTTTTAAGTGTTTTAATGTATTTTTGAAGGGCTAAAAAATGTCGAAAATTGACATTATTCAGCCCTTTTTTGATAGAGAAATTCAAAATGTGGTATTAATGTTGTTTTCGTTAGAAATTTCTATTTTTAAACTACTCCAAGCTTATAATAGGATTTTGATACTCTATATTGTGATACAATTGTATTTTATACGTTGTTTTTCATAGTTTTCTTGTTAATTGTTGTTTTTATATCATTAATAGAAGGAATTTACCTTATGAATAATGCTTTATACCCTCAAAATTGTTCTTTTCAATGATTTTAGCAGTTATCGGTGATATATAGCTGTTTTCCTACAAATTGAAGTATACAATCCTTTTTTTTTTGAATTAAATTTGCACCCATAAGTAGCTTAAATTACATTAAGCTAATAAATAGAAGAGTAAAAGGTTTTTTTATTGGGTTTTATAAAAGGGATATTGCCAGCGTTTTTTTATAGTTTCTTGAAACTGTAGCGTTATTGTATATAATACAAGTAGTTTTACTTATCATATTGCTATAAACCTATAAAATGTTGTGTTTGCAAAGATATTAGCTAGTTATCGGTGATATATAGCTGTTTTCCTACAAATTAAAGTATAAATCCTCTTTTTAGAATAATTTGCACCCATAAATAGCTTACATTACATAAAACTATTAAATAGAAAGTAAGAGGTTATTTTTATTGTGATATAACTGTATATTGCAAGCGTTTTTCATAGTTTCTTGTAAACTGTAGCGTTATTGTATATATACAAGTAGTTTTACTTATCATATTGCTATAAACCCATAAAATGTAGTGTTTTTAATGATATTAGCTAATTATTGGTGATATATAGCTGTTTTTCCTACAAATTGAAGTATAAAAATCCTCTTTTTAGAATAATTTGCACCTATAAGTAGCTTACATTACAATAAGCTATTAAATAAAGAGTAAGAGGTTATTTTATTGTGATATAACGGTATTTGCAAGCGGTTTTCATAGTTTTCTTGTAAACTGTAACGTTATTGTATATATACAGTAGTTTTACTTATCATATTGCTATAAACCCTAAAATGTTGTGTTTTCAATGATATTAGCTAGTTATCGGTGATATATAGCTGTTTTCCTACAAATTGAAGTATAAATCCTCTCTTTAGAATAATTTGCACCTATATGTAGCTTACATTACAATAAGCTATTAAATAGAAGAGTAAGAGGTTATTTATTGTGATATAACTGTATATTGCAAGCGTTTTTCATTGTTACTTGCAAACTGTAGCTGTATTGTATATATAAAAGTAATTTTATTTATCATATTGCTATAAACCCATAAAATGTAGTGTTTTCAATGATATTAGCTAGTTATCGGTGATATAATAGCTGTTTTTCCTACAAATTGGAGTATAAAATCCTCTTTTTAAAATAATTTGCACCTATAAGTAGCTTACATTACATTAAGCTAATAAAAGAAGAGTAATAGGTTATTTATTGTGATATAACGGTATATTGCAAGCGTTTTTCATAGTTTCTTGTAAACTGAAGCGTTATTGTATATATACAAGTAGTTTTACTTATCATATTGCTATAAACCCATAAAATGTAGTGTTTTCAATGATATTAGCTAGTTATCGGTGATATATAGCTGTTTTCCTACAAATTGAAGTATAAAATACTCTTTTTAGAGTAAGATGCACCTATAAGTAGCTTACATTACATTAAGCTAATAAATTGAGGAGTAATAGGTTATTTATTGTGATATAATGGTATATTGCAAGCGTTTTTCATAGTTTCTTGTAAACTGTAGCGTTATTGTATATATACAAGTAGTTTTACTAATCATATTGCTATAAAACCATAAAATGTAGTGTTTTCAATGATGTTAGCTAGTTATCAGTGAAGAGTTGTTTTTTTCTACAAATTGAAGTATATTTCTTTATATATGTAGCTAAATAGCTTTGGATATTTGCTACAACTATATTTTACAAAATTAATAGCTAAAAATATGTATTTTTCATGAAATTTAGATATCAATTTTAATCTTAAAACAATGTTTTTTCAAGTATTTCAATGTTTTTTTGAAAGGCTAAAAAATGTCGAAATTTGACATTATTCAGCACTTTTACACAACTATACTTTACAATGTTATGAGCTAAAAATATGCATTTTCATGAAATTTAAAGGTATCAATTTTAATCCTCAAAACAACGTTTTTTTCAAGTATTTTTAATGCATTTTTGAAAGCCTTAAAAATGTCAAAATTTGACATTATTCAGCACTTTTACACAACTATATTTTATAATATTAAGAGCTTAAAATAGTATTTTTTCATGAAATTTTATGTATCAATTTATGCATCAAAATAACGTTTTTTCAGTGTTTAAGGTATTCTTGAAGGCTAAAAAATGTCGAAAATTGACATTATTCAGCCCTTTTTTTTGATAGAGAAATTCAAATGTGGTATTAAATGTTGTTTTCGTTTAGAAATTTCTATTTTAAACTACTCCCCAGCTTATAATAGGAGTTTGATACCTATATTGTGATACAATTGTATATTTATACGTTTTTTTCATAGTTTCCTTGTTATTGTGTTGTGTTATATCATTAATAGAAGGAATTTACTTAATGATAATGCTTTATACCTCAAAATGTGTCTTTTCAATGATTTTAGCTAGTTTATCGGTGATATATAGCTGTTTTTCCTACAAATTGAAGTATACAATCCTTTTTTTAGAATAATTTGCACCTATAAGTAGCTTACATTACATTAAGCTAATAAATAGAAGAGTAATGGTTATTTATTGTTATATAAACGGTATTTGCCCAGCGTTTTTTCATAGTTTCTTGGTAACTGGTAACGTTATTTGTATATATACAAGGAGTTTTACTTATCATATTGCTATAAACCTATAAAATGTTTGTGTTTGCAATGATATTAGCTAGGTTATCGTGGATTATAGCTGTTTTCCTACAAATTAAAGTATAAAATCCTCTTTTTAGAATAATTTTTGCACACCTATAAAGTAGCTTACTTACATAAAGCTATTAATAGAAGAGTAGGAGGTTATTTATTGTTGATATAACTGTATAATTGCAAGCGTTTTTTCATAGTTTTCTTGTAAACTGTAAACGTTATTGTATATATACAAGATAGTTTTACTTATCATATTGCTATATAAACCCATAAAAATTAGTGTTGGTTTCAATGATATTTAGCTATTTATCGGGTGATAGATAGCTGTTTTTCCTTCCTACAATTAAGTATAAAATCCTCTTTTAGAGTTATAATTTGCACTATAAGTAGCTTACTTACATTAATCAATTAAATAGAAGAGTAAGAGGTGTATTTATGTGATATAACTGTATATTGCAAGCGTTTTTTCATAGTTTCTTGTAAACTGTAGCGTTAATTGTATATATACAAGTAGTTTTTACTTATCAATTGGCCTATAAACCCATATAATGTAGTGTTTTCAATGATATTAGCTTGTTGTCGGTGATATATAGCTGTTTTCCTACAAATTGATGTATAAAATCCTCTTTTTAGAATAATTTGCACCTATAAGTAGCTTACATTACATTAAGCTATTAAAATAAAAGAGTAAGAGGTTATTAATTGTGATATAACGGTATATTGCAAGCGTTTTTCATAGTTTCTTGTAAACTGTAGCGTTATGGTATATATACAAGTAGTTTTACTTTTTATATTGCTATAAACCCATAAAATGTAGTGTTTTCAATGATATTAGCTAGTTATCGGTGATATATAGCTGTTTTCCTACAAAGGGAAGATAAAATACTCTTTTTAGAGTAAGATGCACCTATAAGTAGCTTACATTAATTAAGCTAATAAATAAAAAGAGTAAGAGGTTATTTATTGTGATATAACGGTTATATGGCAAGCGTTTTCATAGTTCTTGTAAACGTAACGTTATTGTATAGATACAAGTAGTTGTACTTATCATATTGCTATAAACCCTAAAATGTAGTGTTTTTCAAGATTTAGCTAGTTATCGGTGATATATTAGCTGTTTCCTACAAACGAAGTATAAAATCCTCTTTTTAAAAAAATTTGCCGCCCCAACCTATAAGTAGCTTACATTAACATAAGCTAATAAATTGAGGAGTAATAGGTTATTTATTGTGATATAATGGTTATCATTGCAAGCGTTTTTCATCGTTTCTTGGTAAACTGTAGCGTTATTGTATATATCAAGTAGTTTTACTAATCATATTGCTTATAAAACCATAAAATGTAGTGTTTTCAATGATGTTAGTAGTTATCAGGTAAAGAGTTGTGTTTTTTTCTACAAAGTGAAGTTATATTTTCTTATATATGGTAGCATATATAGCTTTGCGATATTTGCTACAACTATATTTTACAAATTAATAGCTAAAAATATGTATGTTCATGAAATTTAGAATCAATTTAATTTAAAACAAGTTTTTTCAAAGTATTTCAATGTTTTTTGACAACGCTAAAAAAAGGTCGAAATTTGGACATTATTCAGCACTTTTACACCAACTATACTTTTACAATGTTATGAGCTAAAAATATGCATTTTCATGAAAGTTAAGTATCAATTTTAATCCTCAACAAACAACGTTTTTTCAAGTATTTTTAATGCATTTTTGAAAGCCTTAAAAATGTCAAAATTTGACATTATTCAGCACTTTACCAACTATATTTTATCATATTAAGAGCTTAAAATCTGGATTTTTCATGAAATTTATATATCAATTTTATTCATCAAAATAACGTTTTTTCAGTGTTTTAATGTATTTTTGAAACCCGGAGGGCTAAAAAAGTCGAAAAATTGACATTTATTCAGCCCTTTTTGATAGAGGGAAGTCAAAAATGTGGTCTTATGTTGTTTCGTTATGAAATTTCTATTTTTAAACTAATCCAAGCGTTATAATAGGAGTTGATACTCTATATTGTGATACAATTGTATATTATACTGTTTTTTCAAGTTTCTGTTAATTGCGTGGGGTTATATCAAATAGAAGGAATTTACCTTATGATAATGCTTTATACCCTCAAAATGTGTTACTTTTCAATGATTTTTCTAGCTAGTTTCGGGGATATATAGCTTTTCTACAAATTGAAGTATACAACCTTTTTTTAGAATAAATTTGCACCTATAATAGCTTACATACATGAAGCTAATTAATAGAAGGAGTAATAGGTTATTTATTGTTATATAACGGTATATTGCCAGCGTTTTCATAGTTTCTGTAACTGTAGCGTTATTGTATATATACAAGTAGTTTACTTATCATATTGCTATAACCTATAAATGTTGTGTTTGCAATGATATAAGCTAGTTATCGGGGGATATATAGCGGTTTTCCTACAAATTAAAGTATAAAATCTCTGTTTATAGACTAATTTGCACCTATAAAGTTAGCTAACATACATAAAGCTAGTAAATAGAAGAGTTTAAGAGGTTATTATTGTGATATAATGGTCTATGCACGCGGTTTGCTAGTTTCTTGAACCGTAGCGTTATTGTAATATATACATAGTAGTTTTACTTGATCATATTGCTATCAACCCATAAAAATGTAGTGTTTTAATGATATTAGCTAATATTGGTGGATATATAGCTGTTTTCCTACAAATTGAAGTATAAAATCCTCTTTTTAAGATAATTTGCACCTATAAGTAGCTTACAGTACAAAAAGCTATTAAATATAAGAGTAAGAGGTTATTTTTATTGTGAATAAACGGTATATTGCAAGCGGTTTTCATAGTTTCTTGTAAACTGTAACGTTTATTGTAATATTACAGTATGTTTTACTTATCATATGCTATAAAAACCCATAAAATGTTGTGTTTTCAATGATATTAGCCTAGTTATCGGTGATATATAGCTGTTTATCCTACAAATTGAAGTAAAAAATCCTCTCTTTAGAATAATTTGCAACGTATTATGTAGCTTACATTACAAATAAGTATTAATAGAAGAGTAAGAGGTTATTTATTGTGATATAACTTGTATATTGCAAGCGTTTTTTCATTGTTTCTTGCAAAAACTGTAGCTGATTGTATATATAAACAGTAATTTTATTTATCATATTTTGGGGGCCTATAGACCCATAAAATGTAGTGTTTTCAATTATATAGCTATTATCGGTGATATATAGCTGTTTTCCTACAAATTGGAGTATAAAAATCCTCTTTGTAAATAATTTGCACCTATAAGTAGTTACATTACATTAGTATATAAATAGAAGAGTAATAGGTATTTATTGTTATATAACGGTATATTGCAAGCGTTTTCATAGTTTCTTGTAAAATGAAAGCGTTATTGTATATATACAAGTAGTTTACTTTATCATATGCTATAAAACCCATAAAATGTAGTGTTTTCAATGATATTAGCTAGTTATCGGTGAATATATTAAGCGTTTTCCTACAATTGCATGTGTATAAAATCCTCTTTTTAGAATAATTTGCACCTTATAAGTAGCTTACATTATATTAAGCTATTAAATAAAAGAGTAAGAGGTTATTAATTGTGATATAAACGGTATTATTGCAAGCGTTTTTCATAGTTTCTGTAACTGTAGCGTTTATGGTATATATTACAAGTAAGTTTTACTTATCCAATTGCTATAAACCCATAAAAATGTAGTGTTTTCAATGATATTAGCTAGTTATTCGGTGATATTATAGCTGTTTTCTACAAATTGAAGTATTAAAATTTCTCTTTTTGGAGTAAGATGCACTATAAGTAGCAAATTAATTAGCTAATAATAGAGGAGGAAGAGGTTATTATTGTGATATAACGGTATATTGCAAGCGTTTTTCATAGTTTCTTGTAAACTGTTAACGGTTTCTTGATAGATTACAAGTAGTTCTTACTTATAATATCTGCTATTTAAACACAGTAAAATGTTAGTGTGTTCAATGATGATTAGCTAGTGTATCGGTGATATATAAGCTGTTTTCCTACAAACTGAATGGATAACATTCCTCTTTTTAAAAAAAATTTGTCCTATAAGTAGCTTACATTACATTAAGCTATTAAATATAAGAGTAAGAGGTGATTAATTGTGATTATAACGGTATAGTGCAAACGTTTTCATAGTTTCTTGTAAAACTGTAGCGTTATTGTATATATACAAGTAGTTTTACTTATCAAATTGCTATAACCCATATAATGTAGTGTTTTCAATGATATTAGCTGTTGTCGGTGATATATAGTTGTTTTCTACAAATTGATGTATAAAACCTCTTTTTAGAATAACTTGCACCTAATAAGTAGCTTACATTAAATTAAGCGATTAAATAAAAGAGTAAGAGGTTATTAATTGTGATATAACGTATATTGCAAGCGTTTTTTCATTAGTTCTTGTAACATGTAGCGGTTATGGTATAATATACAAGTAGTTTTACTTTCATATTGGCTATAAACCCATAAAATGTAGTCGTTTCAATGATATTAGCTAGTATCCGGTGATTATATAGCTGTTTTCTACAAATTGAAGTATAAAATACTCTTTTTAGAGTAAGATCACATATAAGTAGCTGATTACATTAAGCTAATAAATAGAAGGAGTAAGAGGTTGTTTTATGGTGATATATAACGGTATATGCAAGCGTTTTCATAGTTTCTTGTAAACTGTAAGTATTGTATATATACAAGTAGTTTTACGTATCATTATTGCATAAACCCCTAAAATGTAGATGTTTTCAATGATATCTAGGAGTTATCGGTGGATATATAGCTGTTTTCCTACAAACTGAAGGATAAAATCCTCTTTTTAAAATAATTTGCACCTATAAGTAGCTTACATTACATTAAGCTAATAAATTGAGGAGTAATAGGTTATTATTGTGATATAATGGTATATTGCAAGCGTTTTTCATAGTTTCTTGTAAACTGTAGCGTTATTGTATATATACAAGTAGTTTTACTAATCATATTGCTATAAAACCATAAAATGTAGTGTTTTCAATGATGTTAGCTAGTTATCAGTGAAGAGTTTTTTTTTTCTACAAATTGAAGTATATTTCTTTATATATGTAGCTAAATAGCTTTGGATATTTGCTACAACTATATTTTACAAAATTAATAGCTAAAAATATGTATTTTTCATGAAATTTAGATATCAATTTTAATCTTAAAAGTATTTCAATGTTTTTTTGAAAGGCTAAAAAATGTCGAAATTTGACATTATTCAGCACTTTTACACAACTATACTTTACAATGTTATGAGCTAAAAATATGCATTTTCATGAAATTTAAGTATCAATTTTAATCCTCAAAACAACGTTTTTTCAAGTATTTTAATGCATTTTTGAAAGCCTTAAAAATGTCAAAATTTGACATTATTCAGCACTTTTACACAACTATATTTTATAATATTAAGAGCTTAAAATATGTATTTTTCATGAAATTTATGTATCAATTTTATTCATCAAAATAACGTTTTTTCAAGTGTTTTAATGTATTTTTGAAGGGTTAAAAAATGTCCAAAATTGACATTATTCAGCCCTTTTTTTGATAGAGAAATTCAAAATGTGGTATTAATGTTGTTTTCGTTAGAAATTTCTATTTTAAACTACTCCAAGCTTATAATAGGAGTTTGATACTCCATATTGTGATACAATTGTATATTATACGTGTTTTTCATAGTTTCTTGTTAATTGTTGTGTTATATCATTAATAGAAGGAATTTACCTTATGATAATGCTTTATACCCTCAAAATGTGTTCTTTTCAATGATTTTAGCTAGTTATCGGTGATATATAGCTGTTTTCCTACAAATTGAAGTATACAATCCTTTTTTTAGAATAATTTGCACCTATAAGTAGCTTACATTACATTAAGCTAATAAATAGAAGAGTAATAGGTTATTTATTGTTATATAACGGTATATTGCCAGCGTTTTTCATAGTTTCTTGTAAACTGTAGCGTTATTGTATATATACAAGTAGTTTTACTTATCATATTGCTATAAACCTATAAAATGTTGTGTTTGCAATGATATTAGCTAGTTATCGGTGATATATAGCTGTTTTCCTACAAATTAAAGTATAAAATCCTCTTTTTAGAATAATTTGCACCTATAAGTAGCTTACATTACATAAAGCTATTAAATAGAAGAGTAAGAGGTTATTTATTGTGATATAACTGTATATTGCAAGCGTTTTTCATAGTTTCTAGTAAACTGTAGCGTTATTGTATATATACAAGTAGTTTTACTTATCATATTGCTATAAGCCCATAAAATGTAGTGTTTTTAATGATATTAGCTAATTATTGGTGATATATAGCTGTTTTCCTACAAATTGAAGTATAAAATCCTCTTTTTAGAATAATTTGCACCTATAAGTAGCTTACATTACAATAAGCTATTAAATATAAGAGTAAGAGGTTATTTATTGTGATATAACAGTATATTGCCAGCGTTTTTCATAGTTTCTTGTAAACTGTAGCGTTATTGTATATATACAAGTAGTTTTACTTATCATATTGCTATAAACCTATAAAATGTTGTGTTTGCAATGATATTAGCTAGTTATCGGTGATATATAGCTGTTTTCCTACAAATTAAAGTATAAAATTCTCTTTTTAGAATAATTTGCACCTATAAGTAGCTTACATTACATAAAGCTATTAAATAGAAGAGTAAGAGGTTATTAATTGTGATATAACGGTATATTGCAAGCGTTTTTCATAGTTTCTTGTAAACTGAAGCGTTATTGTATATATACAAGTAGTTTTACTTATCAAATTGCTATAAACCCATATAATGTAGTGTTTTCAATGATATTAGCTTGTTGTCGGTGATATATAGCTGTTTTCCTACAAATTGATGTATAAAATCCTCTTTTTAGAATAATTTGCACCTATAAGTAGCTTACATTACATTAAGCTATTAAATAAAAGAGTAAGAGGTTATTAATTGTGATATAACGGTATATTGCAAGCGTTTTTCATAGTTTCTTGTAAACTGTAGCGTTATGGTATATATACAAGTAGTTTTACTTATCATATTGCTATAAACCCATAAAATGTAGTGTTTTCAATGATATTAGCTAGTTATCGGTGATATATAGCTGTTTTCCTACAAATTGAAGTATAAAATACTCTTTTTAGAGTAAGATGCACCTATAAGTAGCTTACATTACATTAAGCTAATAAATAGAAGAGTAAGAGGTTATTTATTGTGATATAACGGTATATTGCAAGCGTTTTTCATAGTTTCTTGTAAACTGTAACGTTATTGTATATATACAAGTAGTTTTACTTATCATATTGCTATAAACCCATAAAATGTAGTGTTTTCAATGATATTAGCTAGTTATCGGTGATATATAGCTGTTTTCCTACAAACTGAAGTATAAAATCCTCTTTTTAAAATAATTTGCACCTATAAGTAGCTTACATTACATTAAGCTAATAAATTGAGGAGTAATAGGTTATTTATTGTGATATAATGGTATATTGCAAGCGTTTTTCATAGTTTCTTGTAAACTGTAGCGTTATTGTATATATACAAGTAGTTTTACTAATCATATTGCTATAAAACCATAAAATGTAGTGTTTTCAATGATGTTAGCTAGTTATCAGTGAAGAGTTGTTTTTTTCTACAAATTGAAGTATATTTCTTTATATATGTAGCTAAATAGCTTTGGATATTTGCTACAACTATATTTTACAAAATTAATAGCTAAAAATATGTATTTTTCATGAAATTTAGATATCAATTTTAATCTTAAAACAATGTTTTTTCAAGTATTTCAATGTTTTTTTGAAAGGCTAAAAAATATCGAAATTTGACATTATTCAGCACTTTTACACAACTATACTTTACAATGTTATGAGCTAAAAATATGCATTTTCATGAAATTTAAGTATCAATTTTCATCCTCAAAACAACGTTTTTTCAAGTATTTTAATGCATTTTTGAAAGCCTTAAAAATGTCAAAATTTGACATTATTCAGCACTTTTACACAACTATATTTTATAATATTAAGAGCTTAAAATATGTATTTTTCATGAAATTTATGTATCAATTTTATTCATCAAAATAACGTTTTTTCAAGTGTTTTAATGTATTTTTGAAGGGCTAAAAAATGTCGAAAATTGACATTATTCAGCCCTTTTTTTGATAGAGAAATTCAAAATGTGGTATTAATGTTGTTTTCGTTAGAAATTTCTATTTTAAACTACTCCAAGCTTATAATAGGAGTTTGATACTCTATATTGTGATACAATTGTATATTATACGTGTTTTTCATAGTTTCTTGTTAATTGTTGTGTTATATAATTAATAGAAGGAATTTACCTTATGATAATGCTTTATACCCTCAAAATGTGTTTGTTTCAAGATTTTAGCTAGTTATCGGTGATATATAGCTGTTTTCCTACAAATTTAAAATATACAATCCTTTTTTTTGAA
>JACEEZ010023844.1:47616-75755 GCA_016584305.1 Chionoecetes opilio | reverse complement strand
CGTGTTTTTCATAGTTTCTTGTTAATTGTTGTGTTATATCATTAATAGAAGGAATTTACCTTATGATAATGCTTTATACCCTCAAAATGTTTCTTTTCAATGATTTTAGCTAGTTATCGGTGATATATAGCTGTTTTCCTACAAATTGAAGTATACAATCCGTTTTTTAGAATAATTTGCACCTATAAGTAGCTTACATTACATTAAGCTAATAAATAGAAGAGTAATAGGTTATTTATTGTTATATAACGGTATATTGCCAGCGTTTTTCATAGTTTCTTGTAAACTGTAGCGTTATTGTATATATACAAGTAGTTTTACTTATCATATTGCTATAAACCTATAAAATGTTGTGTTTGCAATGATATTAGCTAGTTATCGGTGATATATAGCTGTTTTCCTACAAATTAAAGTATAAAATCCTCTTTTTAGAATAATTTGCACCTATAAGTAGCTTACATTACATAAAGCTATTAAATAGAAGAGTAAGAGGTTATTTATTGTGATATAACTGTATATTGCAAGCGTTTTTCATAGTTTCTTGTAAACTGTAGCGTTATTGTATATATACAAGTAGTTTTACTTATCATATTGCTATAAACCCATAAAATGTAGTGTTTTTAATGATATTAGCTAATTATTGGTGATATATAGCTGTTTTCCTACAAATTGAAGTATAAAATCCTCTTTTTAGAATAATTTGCACCTATAAGTAGCTTACATTACAATAAGCTATTAAATATAAGAGTAAGAGGTTATTTATTGTGATATAACGGTATATTGCAAGCGGTTTTCATAGTTTCTTGTAAACTGTAACGTTATTGTATATATACAAGTAGTTTTACTTATCATATTGCTATAAACCCATAAAATGTTGTGTTTTCAATGATATTAGCTAGTTATCGGTGATATATAGCTGTTTTCCTACAAATTGAAGTATAAAATCCTCTCTTTAGAATAATTTGCACCTATATGTAGCTTACATTACAATAAGCTATTAAATAGAAGAGTAAGAGGTTATTTATTGTGATATAACTGTATATTGCAAGCGTTTTTCATTGTTTCTTGCAAACTGTAGCTGTATTGTATATATAAAAGTAATTTTATTTATCATATTGCTATAAACCCATAAAATGTAGTGTTTTCAATGATATTAGCTAGTTATCGGTGATATATAGCTGTTTTCCTACAAATTGGAGTATAAAATCCTCTTTTTAAAATAATTTGCACCTATAAGTAGCTTACATTACATTAAGCTAATAAATAGAAGAGTAATAGGTTATTTATTGTGATATAACGGTATATTGCAAGCGTTTTTCATAGTTTCTTGTAAACTGAAGCGTTATTGTATATATACAAGTAGTTTTACTTATCATATTGCTATAAACCCATAAAATGTAGTGTTTTCAATGATATTAGCTAGTTATCGGTGATATATAGCTGTTTTCCTACAAATTGAAGTATAAAATCCTCTTTTTAGAATAATTTGCACCTATAAGTAGCTTACATTACATTAAGCTATTAAATATAAGAGTAAGAGGTTATTAATTGTGATATAACGGTATATTGCAAACGTTTTTCATAGTTTCTTGTAAACTGTAGCGTTATTGTATATATACAAGTAGTTTTACTTATCAAATTGCTATAAACCCATATAATGTAGTGTTTTCAATGATATTAGCTTGTTGTCGGTGATATATAGCTGTTTTCCTACAAATTGATGTATAAAATCCTCTTTTTAGAATAATTTGCACCTATAAGTAGCTTACATTACATTAAGCTAATAAATTGAGGAGTAATAGGTTATTTATTGTGATATAATGGTATATTGCAAGCGTTTTTCATAGTTTCTTGTAAACTGTAGCGTTATTGTATATATACAAGTAGTTTTACTAATCATATTGCTATAAAACCATAAAATGTAGTGTTTTCAATGATGTTAGCTAGTTATCAGTGAAGAGTTTTTTTTTTTCTACAAATTGAAGTATATTTCTTTATATATGTAGCTAAATAGCTTTGGATATTTGCTACAACTATATTTTACAAAATTAATAGCTAAAAATATGTATTTTTCATGAAATTTAGATATCAATTTTAATCTTAAAACAATGTTTTTTCAAGTATTTCAATGTTTTTTTTGAAAGGCTAAAAAATGTCGAAATTTGACATTATTCAGCACTTTTACACAACTATACTTTACAATGTTATGAGCTAAAAATATGCATTTTCATGAAATTTAAGTATCAATTTTAATCCTCAAAACAACGTTTTTTCAAGTATTTTAATGCATTTTTGAAAGCCTTAAAAATGTCAAAATTTGACATTATTCAGCACTTTTACACAACTATATTTTATAATATTAAGAGCTTAAAATATGTATTTTTCATGAAATTTATGTATCAATTTTATTCATCAAAATAACGTTTTTTCAAGTGTTTTAATGTATTTTTGAAGGGCTAAAAAATGTCGAAAATTGACATTATTCAGCCCTTTTTTTGATAGAGAAATTCAAAATGTGGTATTAATGTTGTTTTCGTTAGAAATTTCTATTTTAAACTACTCCAAGCTTATAATAGGAGTTTGATACTCTATATTGTGATACAATTGTATATTATACGTGTTTTTCATAGTTTCTTGTTAATTGTTGTGTTATATCATTAATAGAAGGAATTTACCTTATGATAATGCTTTATACCCTCAAAATGTGTTCTTTTCAATGATTTTAGCTAGTTATCGGTGATATATAGCTGTTTTCCTACAAATTGAAGTATACAATCCTTTTTTTAGAATAATTTGCACCTATAAGTAGCTTACATTACATTAAGCTAATAAATAGAAGAGTAATAGGTTATTTATTGTATATAACGGTATATTGCCAGCGTTTTTCATAGTTTCTTGTAAACTGTAGCGTTATTGTATATATACAAGTAGTTTTACTTATCATATTGCTATAAACCTATAAAATGTTGTGTTTGCAATGATATTAGCTAGTTATCGGTGATATATAGCTGTTTTCCTACAAATTAAAGTATAAAATCCTCTTTTTAGAATAATTTGCACCTATAAGTAGCTTACATTACATAAAGCTATTAAATAGAAGAGTAAGAGGTTATTTATTGTGATATAACTGTATATTGCAAGCGTTTTTCATAGTTTCTTGTAAACTGTAGCGTTATTGTATATATACAAGTAGTTTTACTTATCATATTGCTATAAACCCATAAAATGTAGTGTTTTTAATGATATTAGCTAATTATTGGTGATATATAGCTGTTTTCCTACAAATTGAAGTATAAAATCCTCTTTTTAGAATAATTTGCACCTATAAGTAGCTTACATTACAATAAGCTATTAATATAAGAGTAAGAGGTTATTTATTGTGATATAACGGTATATTGCAAGCGGTTTTCATAGTTTCTTGTAAACTGTAACGTTATTGTATATATACAAGTAGTTTTACTTATCATATTGCTATAAACCCATAAAATGTTGTGTTTTCAATGATATTAGCTAGTTATCGGTGATATATAGCTGTTTTCCTACAAATTGAAGTATAAAATCCTCTCTTTAGAATAATTTGCACCTATATGTAGCTTACATTACAATAAGCTATTAAATAGAAGAGTAAGAGGTTATTTATTGTGATATAACTGTATATTGCAAGCGTTTTTCATTGTTTCTTGCAAACTGTAGCTGTATTGTATATATAAAAGTAATTTTATTTATCATATTGCTATAAACCCATAAAATGTAGTGTTTTCAATGATATTAGCTAGTTATCGGTGATATATAGCTGTTTTCCTACAAATTGGAGTATAAAATCCTCTTTTTAAAATAATTTGCACCTATAAGTAGCTTACATTACATTAAGCTAATAAATAGAAGAGTAATAGGTTATTTATTGTGATATAACGGTATATTGCAAGCGTTTTTCATAGTTTCTTGTAAACTGAAGCGTTATTGTATATATACAAGTAGTTTTACTTATCATATTGCTATAAACCCATAAAATGTAGTGTTTTCAATGATATTAGCTAGTTATCGGTGATATATAGCTGTTTTCCTACAAATTGAAGTATAAAATCCTCTTTTTAGAATAATTTGCACCTATAAGTAGCTTACATTACATTAAGCTATTAAATAGAAGAGTAAGAGGTTATTTATTGTGATATAACGGTATATTGCAAGCGTTTTTCATAGTTTCTTGTAAACTGTAACGTTATTGTATATATACAAGTAGTTTTACTTATCATATTGCTATAAACCCATAAAATGTAGTGTTTTCAATGATATTAGCTAGTTATCGGTGATATATAGCTGTTTTCCTACAAACTGAAGTATAAAATCCTCTTTTTAAAATAATTTGCACCTATAAGTAGCTTACATTACATTAAGCTAATAAATTGAGGAGTAATAGGTTATTTATTGTGATATAATGGTATATTGCAAGCGTTTTTCATAGTTTCTTGTAAACTGTAGCGTTATTGTATATATACAAGTAGTTTTACTAATCATATTGCTATAAAACCATAAAATGTAGTGTTTTCAATGATGTTAGCTAGTTATCAGTGAAGAGTTGTTTTTTTCTACAAATTGAAGTATATTTCTTTATATATGTAGCTAAATAGCTTTGGATATTTGCTACAACTATATTTTACAAAATTAATAGCAAAAAATATGTATTTTTCATGAAATTTAGATATCAATTTTAATCTTAAAACAATGTTTTTTCAAGTATTTCAATGTTTTTTTGAAAGGCTAAAAATGTCGAAATTTGACATTATTCAGCACTTTTTAACAGACAACTATAACTTTACAATGTTTATGAGCTAAAATATGCATTTTCACATGAATTTAAGTATCAAAGTTTTAATCTCAAACAACGTGTTTTTTCAAGTATTTTAATGCATTTTTTGAAATGCCTAAAAATGTCAAAATTTTTTGACATTATTCACACTTTACCACTATATTTTTATAATATTAAGAGCTTAGTATTGTATTTTTCATGAATTTTTGTTAATCAATTTTTATTCATCAAAATAACGTTTTTTTCAAGTGTTTTAAATGTATTTTTGAAGGGCCTTAAAAAATGTCGAACAATTTACATTATTCAGCCCTTTTTGTTGATGAGAAAATTCAAAATGTGGTCTTAAGGGGTTGTTTTTCGGTTAGAAATTTTCTATTTTAAACCACTCCAAGCTTATAATAGGAGTTTGATACTCTCTTATTGTGATACAATTGTAATATTATACGTGTTTTCATAGTTCTTGTTAATTGTTTTTTTTGTGTTTATATCCATTACTAGAATGACTTTACTTATAATAATGCTTTATACCCTCAAGAAATGTGTTCTTTTCAATGATTTTTAGCTAGTTTTAATCGGTGATTATATAGCTGTTTTTTCCTACACATTGAAGTATACATTCTTTTTTTATAATAATTTGCACCTTATAAGTATCCTTACATTACATTTAAGCCTAATAATAGAAGAGTTAATAGTTATTTAATTGTTATATAACGGTATAAATTGCCCACAGTTTTTTCATAGTTTCTTGTAACCTGTAGCGGTTATTGTATATATACAAGTAGTTTTGTACTTATCATATGGCTATAAACCTATAAAATGTTGTTGTTTGCAATGATATTAGCTAGTATCGGTGATATATGCGGTTTTCCCCTAGCAATTAAAGTATAAAATCTCTTTTTTGAATAATTTGCACCTATAAGTAGGCTTACATACATAAGCATACATAGAAGAGTAGAGGTTATTTAGTGTGGTATAAACTATATATTGCAAACGCGTTTTTCTAGTTTTTCTTGTAACTGTAGCGTTCATTGTATATATACAAGTATTTTACTTATCCTATTTGCTATAAACCGATGAAATGTAGTGTTTTTAATGATATTAGCTAGTTATCGGTGAATATAGCTGTTTGTCCTACAAATTGAGTATAAAATCCTCTTTTTAAATAATTTGCACTATAAGTAGCTTACATAAATTAAGCTATAAATAAAGAGTAATAGGTTATTTATTGTGATATAACGGTATATTGCAAGCGTTTTTCATAGTTTCTTTGTAAACTGAAGCGTTTCGTATATATAACAAGTAGTTTACTTATCATATTGCTATAAAACCATAAAATGTAGTGTTTTCAATGATTATTACTAGTTATCGGTTGATATATAGCTGTTTTCCTACAAATTGAAGTATTAAATCCTCTTTTTAGAATAATTTGCACCTATAAGTAGCTTACATTACATTAAGCTATTAATATAAGATAGAGGTTATTAATATGTGATATAACGGTATATTCAACGTTTTCATAGTTTCTTGTAAAACTGAAGCGTTATTGTATATATACAAGTAGTTTTACTTATCATATTGCTATAAACCCATAAAATGTAGTGTTTTCATGATATTAGCTAGTTATCGGTGATATATAGCTGTTTTCCTACAAATTGAAGTATAAACAATCTTTCCTCTTTTAGAATAATTTGCACCTATAAGTAGCTTACATTACATTAAGCTATTAAATATAAGAGTAAGAGGTATTAATTGTGATATAACGGTATATTGCAAACGTTTTTCATAGTTTCTTGTAAACTGTAGCGTTTTTGTATATATACAAGTAGTTTTACTTATCAAATTGCTATAAACCCATATAAGTAGTGTTTTCAATGATATTAGCTTGTTGTCGGTGATATATAGCTGTTTTCCTACAAATTGATGTATAAATCCTCTTTTAAGAATAATTTGCACTATAAGTAGCTTACATTACATTAAGCTATTAAATAAAGAGTAAGAGCGTATTAATTGTGATATAACGGTATATGCAAGCGTTTTCATAGTTTCTTGTAAACTGTAGCGTTATGGTATATATACAAATAGTTTACTTTTCATATGCTATAAACCCATAAAATGTAGTGTTTTCAATGATATTAGCTAGTTATCGGTGATATATAGCTGTTTTCCTACAAAATTTAAGTATAAAATACTCTTTTTAGAGTAAGATGCACCTATAAGTAGCTTACATTACATTAAGCTAATAAAAAAGAAGAGTAAGAGGTTATTTATTGTGATATAACGGTTTTTATTTCAAGCGTTTTTCATAGTTTCTTGTAAACTGTAACGTTATTGTATATATACAAGTAGTTTTTACTTATCATATTGCTATAAACCCCTAAAATGTAGTGTTTTCAATGAAAGCTAGTTATCGGGATATATAGTGTTTTCCTACCCAAAATGAAGTATTAAAAAACCCCTTTTTAAAATAATTTGCACCTATAAGTAGCTTTCATACATTAAGCTAATAAATTGGGGGGAAAATNCACCTATAAGTAGCTAATTCTTTTAAGCTTTTAAAATATAAGAGAAAGAGGTTATTAATTGTGATATAACGGTATATTGCAAACGTTTTCATAGTTTCTTGTAAACTGTAGCGTTATTGTATATATACAAGTAGTTTTACTTATCAAATTGCTATAAACCCATATAATGTAGTGTTTTCAATGATATTAGCTTGTTGTCGGTGATATATAGCTGTTTTCCTACAAATTGATGTATAAAATCCTCTTTTTAGAATAATTTGCACCTATAAGTAGCTTACATTACATTAAGCTATTAAATAAAAGAGTAAGAGGTTATTAATTGTGATATAACGGTATATTGCAAGCGTTTTTCATAGTTTCTTGTAAACTGTAGCGTTATGGTATATATACAAGTAGTTTTACTTATCATATTGCTATAAACCCATAAAATGTAGTGTTTTCAATGATATTAGCGAGTTATCGGTGATATATAGCTGTTTTCCTACAAATTGAAGTATAAAATACTCTTTTTAGAGTAAGATGCACCTATAAGTAGCTTACATTACATTAAGCTAATAAATAGAAGAGTAAGAGGTTATTTATTGTGATATAACGGTATATTGCAAGCGTTTTTCATAGTTTCTTGTAAACTGTAACGTTATTGTATATATACAAGTAGTTTTACTTATCATATTGCTATAAACCCATAAAATGTAGTGTTTTCAATGATATTAGCTAGTTATCGGTGATATATAACTGTTTTCCTACAAACTGAAGTATAAAATCCTCTTTTTAAAATAATTTGCACCTATAAGTAGCTTACATTACATTAAGCTAATAAATTGAGGAGTAATAGGTTATTTATTGTGATATAATGGTATATTGCAAGCGTTTTTCATAGTTTCTTGTAAACTGTAGCGTTATTGTATATATACAAGTAGTTTTACTAATCATATTGCTATAAAACCATAAAATGTAGTGTTTTCAATGATGTTAGCTAGTTATCAGTGAAGAGTTGTTTTTTTCTACAAATTGAGGTATATTTCTTTATATATGTAGCTAAATAGCTTTGGATATTTGCTTCAACTATATTTTACAAAATTAATAGCTAAAAATATGTATTTTTCATGAAATTTAGATATCAATTTTAATCTTAAAACAATGTTTTTTCAAGTATTTCAATGTTTTTTTGAAAGGCTAAAAAATGTCGAAATTTGACATTATTCAGCACTTTTACACAACTATACTTTACAATGTTATGAGCTAAAAATATGCATTTTCATGAAATTTAAGTATCAATTTTAATCCTCAAAACAACGTTTTTTCAAGTATTTTAATGCATTTTTGAAAGCCTTAAAAATGTCAAAATTTGACATTATTCAGCACTTTTACACAACTATATTTTATAATATTAAGAGATTAAAATATGTATTTTTCATGAAATTTATGTATCAATTTTATTCATCAAAATAACGTTTTTTCAAGTGTTTTAATGTATTTTTGAAAGGCAAAAAAATGTCGAAAATTGACATTATTCAGCCCTTTTTTGATAGAGAAATTCAAAATGTGGTATTAATGTTGTTTTCGTTAGAAATTTCTATTTTAAACTACTCCAAGCTTATAATAGGAGTTTGATACTCTATATTGTGATACAATTGTATATTATACGTGTTTTTCATAGTTCTTGTTAATTGTTGTGTTATATCATTAATAGAAGGAATTTACCTTATGATAATGCTTTATACCCTCAAAATGTGTTCTTTTCAATGATTTTAGCTAGTTATCGGTGATATATAGCTGTTTTCCTACAAATTGAAGTATACAATCCTTTTTTTAGAATAATTTGCACCTATAAGTAGCTTACATTACATTAAGCTAATAAATAGAAGAGTAATAGGTTATTTATTGTTATATAACGGTATATTGCCAGCGTTTTTCATAGTTTCTTGTAAACTGTAGCGTTATTGTATATATACAAGTAGTTTTACTTATCATATTGCTATAAACCTATAAATGTTGTGTTTGCAATGATATTAGCTAGTTATCGGTGATATATAGCTGTTTTCCTACAAATTAAAGTATAAAATCCTCTTTTTAGAATAATTTGCACCTATAAGTAGCTTACATTACATAAAGCTATTAAATAGAAGAGTAAGAGGTTATTTATTGTGATATAACTGTATATTGCAAGCGTTTTTCATAGTTTCTTGTAAACTGTAGCGTTATTGTATATATACAAGTAGTTTTATTATCATATTGCTATAAACCATAAAATGTAGTGTTTTAATGATATTAGCTAATATTGGTGATATATAGCTGTTTTCCTACAAATTGAAGTATAAAACTCTTTTTAGAATAATTTGCACCTATAAGTAGCTTACATTACAATAAGCTATTAAATATAAGAGTAAGAGGTTATTTATTGTGATATAACGGTATATTGCAAGCGGTTTTCATAGTTTCTTGTAAACTGTAACGTTATTGTATATATACAAGTAGTTTTACTTATCATATTGCCCATAAACCCATAAAATGTTGTGTTTTCAATGATATTAGCTAGTTATCGGTGATATATAGCGTTTTCCTACAAATTTAAGTATAAAATCCTCTCTTTAGAATAATTTGCACCTATATGTAGCTTACATTACAATAAGCTATTAAATAGAAGAGTAAGAGGTTATTTATTGTGATATAACTGTATATTGCAAGCGTTTTTCTTGTTTCTTGCAAACTGTAGCTGTATTGTATATATAAAAGTAATTTTATTTATCATATTGCTATAAACCCATAAAATGTAGTGTTTTCAATGATATTAGCTAGTTATCGGTGATATATAGCTGTTTTCCTACAAATTGGAGTATAAAATCCTCTTTTAAAATAATTTGCACCTATAAGTAGCTTACATTACATTAAGCTAATTTAAATAGAAGAGTAAGAGGTTATTTATTGTGATATAACGGTATATTGCAAGCGTTTTTCATAGTGTCTTGTAAACTGAAGCAGTTATTGTATACTATAACAAGTAGTTTTACTTATTCATATTGCTTACAACCCTTAAAATGTAGTGTTTTCAATGATATTAGCTAGTTATCTGGTGATATATAGCTGTTTTCCTACAAATTGAAGTATAAAATCCTCTTTTGAATAATTTGCACCTATAGAGCACATACAATTAAGCTATTAAATATAAGAGTAACAGGTTATTAATTGGATATAACGGTATATTGCAACGTTTTCATAGTTTCTTGTAAAACTGTAGCGTTTCATTGTATAGATACAAGTAGTTTAACTTACATCCATATCAAAATTGCTATTAAACCCATATAATGTAGTGTTTTCAAAGATATTAGCTTGTTGTCGGTGATATATAGCTGTTTTTCCTACAATGGATGTATTTTAAAATCCTTCTTTTTAGAATAATTTGCAGCCTATAAGTAGCTTACAGTTACATTAAGCTATTTAAATACACAAGAGCAAGAGGTTATTAATTGTGATATAACGGTATATTGCAACGCGTTTTTCATAGTTTTTTTGTAAACTGTAGCGTTATGGTATATATACAAGTAGTTTTACTTATCATATGCTATAAAACCCATAAAATGTAGTGTTTCATTGATATTAGTAGTTATCGGTGATATATAGCTGTTTCCTACAAATTGAAAGTATAAAATATCTTATTTAGAGTAAGATGCACCTATAAGTAGCCTTACAATTACATAAGCAATAAATAGAGGAGTAAGAGGTTATTTATTGTGATTAACGGTATATTGCAGCGTTTCATAGTTCTTGTAAACGTAACGTTATTTATATATGCAAGTAGTTTTACTTATCATATTGCTATAAAACCCTAAAATGGTAGTGTTTTCAATGATATTAGCTAGGTATCGGTGATATATCGCTGTTTTCTAAAAACTGAAGTATAAAATCCTCTTTTTAAAATAAATTTGCCACCTATAAGTAGATTAACATTACATTAAGCTTAAAAATTGAGGGAGTAATAAGGTTATTATTGTGATATAATGGGATATTGCAAAGTTTTTCATAGTTTATTGTAACCTGTAAGCGTATTTGTATATATACAAGTAGTTTTTACTAATCATATTGCTATAAACCATAAAAATGTAGTCGTTTTCAATGATGTTAGCTAGTTATCAGTGAAGAGTTGTTTTTTTTTACAAAATTGAAGTATATTTCTTTTATATAGTAGTAAATAGCTTTGGATATTGCGACAACTATATTTACAAAATTAATAGCTTAAAAATATGGATTTTCATGAAATTTAGATATCAATTTTAATCTTTAAAACAATGTTTTTTCAAGTATTTCAATGTTTTTTTGAAAGGCTAAAAAAAATGTCGAAATTTGACATTATTCAGCACTTTATAACAACCAACTATACTTTACAATTGTGCATGGCTAAAAAATATGCATTTTCATGAAATATAACGTATCATTTTAATACCTCAAAACAACGTTTTTCAAGTATTTTAATGCAATTTTGAAGCTTAAAAAAGTCAAAATTTGACATTATCAGCAACTTTTACACAATATATTTTATAATATTACAGAGTGCCGTAAAAATATCTAATTTTTCATGAAATTTATGTATCAAATTTATATTCATCAAAATAACGTTTTTTCAAGTGTTTTAAGTATTTTTGAAGGCTAAAAAATGTCGAAATGACATTATTCAGCCCTTTTTTTGATAGAGAAATTCAAAATTGGTATTAATGTTGTTTTCGTTAGAAATTTCATTTTAAACTACTCAAGCTTATAATAGGAGTTGATACTTTTTCCTATATTGTGATAAATTGTATATTATAGTGTTTCAAGTTTCTTGTTAATTGTTGTGTTATATCATTAATAGAAGGAATTTACCTTATGATAATGCTTATACCCTCAAAATGTGTTTTTTTCAATGATTTTAGCTCGTTATCGGTGATATATAGCTGTTTTCCACAAATTGAAGTATACAATCCTTTTTTATAGAATAATTTGCACCTATAAACTAGCTACATTACATTAAGATACAGATAAATAGAAGAGTAAAAGGGTTATTATTGTTATATAACGGTATATTGCAGCGTTTTCATAGTTTCTTTTAAAACTGTAGCGTTATGTATATATACAAGTAGTTTTACTTATCATATTGCTATAAACCTATAAAATGTTGTGTTAGCAATGATATAGCTAGTTATCGGTGATATATAGCTGTTTTCCTACAATTAAAGTATAAAATCTCTTTTTAGAATAATTTGCACCTATAAGTAGCTTACATTAGATGAAGCTAATAAATAGAAGGCGTAATAGGGTTATTTATTGTATATAACGTATATTGCCAGTCGTTTTCATAGTTTCTTGTAAACTGTGCGTTATTGTATATATACAAGTAGTTTGACTTATCATATGCTTATAACCCATAAAAATTGTCGTGTTTTTATGATATTAGCTAAGTTTGTGATATATAGCGTGTTCAACAAATTAAAGTATAAAAATCCTCTTTAGAAAGAATTGCACCTATAGTCGCTTACATTAAAATGAGCTATTAAAATAAGAGTAAGAGGTTATTTATTGTGATATAAACGGTATATGGCAAGCGGTTTTCATAGTTTTTGTACACTGTAAACGTATTGTTATATATACAAGTAGTTTTACTTATATATTTGCATAAACCCAATAAAAGTGGTGTTTTCAATGATATTAGTAAGTTATCCGGTGAGTCTATAGCTTGTTTCCTACAAATTGAAGTATAAAAATCCTCTCTTAGAATCATTTGCACTATATGTAGCTTACTTACAATAAGCTATTAAATAGAAGTGAGTAGAGGTTATTTATTGTGATATAACTGTATATGCAAGCGTTTTTCATTGTTTCTTGCACAAACTGTAGCTGTAATTGTATATATAAAAGTAATTTTATTTATCATATTTGCTATAAACCCCTAAAATGTAGTGTTTTCAATGATATAGCTAGTTATCGGTGATATATAGCTGTTTCCTCAAAACTGAGTATAAATCCCTTTTAAAATAATTGCACCTATAAGTAGCTTACATTACATTAAGCTATAAATAGAAGAGAATTAGGTTGTTATTGTGATATAACGTATATTGCAAGCGTTTTCATAGTTTCTTGTAAACTGAAGAGTTCTTATTGTATATAGACAAGTAGTTTACTTATCATATTGCTATAAACCCATAAAATGTTGTGTTTGCAATGATACTTAGCTAGTTTATCGGTGATATATAGCTGTTTTCCTACAAATGAAGTAAAATCCTACTTTTTGAATAATTTGCACCTATAAGTAGCTTACATTACATAAGCTATTAAATATAAGAGTAAGAGGTATAATGTGAGATAAACTGGTATATGCAAACGTTTTTCATTTAGTTTCTTGTAAACTGTAGCGTTATGTATATATACAAGTAGTTTTACTTATCAAATTGGTATACCCCATATATGTAGGGTTTTCAATGATATTACACTCTTTGTCGGTGATATATAGCTGTTTTCCACAAAAGTGATCGTATTAAAATCCTCTTTTTAGAATTAATTTGCACTATAAGTAGCTTACATTCATTAAGCTATTAAATAAAGAGGAATGGGTTATTAATTGTGATATAACGGTATATTGCAAGCGTTTTTCATAGTTTCTTGTAAAACTGTAGCGTTATGGTATATATACAAGTAGTTTACTTATCATATTGCTATAAACCCATTAAAATGGTAGTGTTTCAATGATATAGCTAGTTATCGTGATATATAGCTGTTTCCTACAAATTGAAGTAAAAATAATCTTTTAGAGTAAGATGCACCTATAAGTAGGCTTAATTACATTAAGCTAATAAATAAGAAGAGTAAGAGGTTATTGATTGTGATATAAACGGTAATTGCAAGCGTTTTTCATAGTTTCTTGAACCAAATGTAACGTTATTGTATATATACAAGTCGTTTTACTTCTCATTAGCTATAAACCATAAAATGTAGTGTTTTCAATGATAATTAGCTAGTTATCGGTGATATATAGCTGTTTTCCTACAAACTGAAGTATAAAATCCTCTTTTAAAATAATTTGCATCTATAAGTAGCGTTTACCTTACATTAAGTAATACATTGAAGTGGAGTAATAGGTTATTTATTGTGATATAATGGTATATTGCAAGCGTTTTTCATAGTTTTTGTAAACTGTAGCGATATTGTATATATACAAGTAGTTTTACTAATCATTAATTGCTATAAAACCATAAAAGGTAGTGTTTCAATGATGTAGCTAGTTATCAGTGAAGAGTTGTTTTTTTCTACAAATTGAAGTATATTTCTTTATATATGTAGCTAAATAGCTTTGGATATTTGCTACAACTATTATTTTCACAAAATAAAAATAGCTAAAAATATGTATTTTCATGAAATTTAGAATCAATTTTTAATCTTAAACAAGTGTTTTTTCAAGTATTTCAATGTTTTTTGGAAGGCTAAAAAAATGTCGAAATTTGGACATTATTCAGCACTTTTACAACAACTATAATTTACAATGTTATGAGACTCAAAATATGCATTTTCATGAAATTTAAAGTATCAATTTAATCCTCAAAACAACGTTTTTTCAAGTATTTTAATGCATTTTTGAAAGCCTTAAAATGTCAATTTGACATTATTCAGCACTTTTACACAACTTATATTTTATAATATTAGAGCTTAAAAATATGTATTTTTCATGAAATTTATGTATCAATTTTATTCATCAAAAAAAACGTTATTTTCAAGTGTTTAATGTATTTTTGAAGGGCAAAAAATGTCGAAAATTGACATTATTTCAGCCCTTTTTTGATAGAGAAATTCAAAATGTGGATTAATGTGTTTCGTTAGACATTTCTATTTTAAACTACTCCAAGCTTATAATAGGAGTTTGATACTCTATATTGTAATACAATTGTTTTAATATATACGTGTTTTTCATAGTTTCTTGTTAATTGTTGTGTTATATCATTAATAGAAGGAATTTACCTTATGAAATGCTTGTATACCCTCAAAATGTGTTCCTTTTTAATGATTTTAGCTAGTTATCGGTGATCTAGTGTTTTGCTACAAATTGAAATTTACAATCCTTTTTTTTAATAATTTGCACCTATAAGTAGCTTACATTAGGATTAAGATTAATAAATGAAGATAATAGGTATGATTCGTTATATAACGGTATATGCCAGGCGTTTTTCATAGTTTCTTGTAAACTGTAGCGTTATTGTATATATACAAGTAGTTTGACTTATCATATTGATATAAACCTATAAAATGTTGTGTTAGCAATGATATTAGCTAGTTATCGGGGATGATATATAGCTGTTTTTCCTACAAATTAAAGTATAAAATCCTCTTTTTAGAATAATTTGCACCTATAAAGAGCTACATTACATAAAGCTATAAAATAGGAAGAGTAAGAGGTTATTTATTGTGAATAAACTGTATATGCAAAGCGTTTTTCATAGTTTTGTAAACTGTTAGGTTATTGTATATATACAAGTAGTTTTAACTTATCATATTGCTATAACCCATAAAATGTAGTGTTTTTAATGATAGTAGCTAATTATTGGTGATATATAGCTGTTTTCCTACAAATGAAGTATAAAATCCTATTTTTAGAATAATTTGCCACCTATAAAGTAGCTTAAATTTACAATAAGCCTATTCAATATAAGCGTACGAGAGTATTTATTGTGATATAACGGTATATTGCAAGCGGTTTCATAGTTCTTGTAACTGTAACGTTATTGTATATATACAAGTAGTTTTACTTATCATATGCTATCTTTTAAACCCATAAAATGTTGTGTTTTCAATGATAATTAGCTTAGTTATCGGGTGATATATAGCTGTTTTACTACAAATTGAAGTATAAAATACTCTTTTTAGAATAATTTGCACCTATATGTAGGCTTACATACAATAAGCTATTAAATAGAAGAGTAAGAGGTTAATATTGTGATATAACTGTATATTTGCAAGCGTTTTCATTGTTTCTTTGCAAACTGTAGCTGTATTGTATATATAAAAGTAATTTTATTTATCATATTGCTATAAACCCATAAATGTAGTGTTTCAATGATATTAGCTAGGTTTCGGTGATATATAGCTGTTTTCCTACAAATTGGAGTATAAAATCCTCTTTTTAAAATTAATTGCACCTATAAGTAGCTTACATTACATTAAGCTAAATAAATAGAAGGAGTAAGAGGTTATTTATTTGATATAACGTATATTGCAAGCGTTTTTCAATAAGTTTCTTGTAAACTGAACGTTATTGTATATATACAAGTAGTTTTACTTATCATCTTGTATAAACCATAAAATGTTGTGTTTGCAATGATATTAGCTAGTTATCGGTGCATATTAGCTTGTTTAACAGCTATATATCACGATAACTAGCTAAACATTGCAAAACACAACATTTTATGGTTTATAGCAATTGATAAGTTAAAAACTACTTGTATATATACAATAACGCTTCAGTTTACAAGAAACTATGAAAAACGCTTGCAATATACCGTATAAATATCACAATAACATAACCTCTTACTCTTCTATTCATTAAAAAGCCTTTTCATGTAATGTAAGCTATTATAGGTGCAAATTATTTTAAAAAGAGGATTTTTACTCCATTGTTAGGAAAACAGGCTATATATCACCGATAACTAGCTAAATCATTGAAAACCAACTACATTTTAGGGTTTATAGCAATATGATAAATAAAATTACTTTTATATATACCAATACATGCTGTAAAGTTGCAAGAAACAGATGAAAAAACGCTTGCAATATACAGTTATATCACAATAAAATAAACCTCTTACTCTGCTATTTAATAGCTTATTAGAATGTAAGCTACATATAGGTGCAAAATTTATTCTTAAAGAGAGGATTTTATACTTCAATTTGTAGGGAAAACAGCAATATCACCGATAATAGCTAATATCATGGAAAAACCACAACATTTATGGGCTTTATAGCAATATGATAAGTAAAAACTACTTGTATATATACAATAACGTTACAGTTTACAAGAAAAACTATGAAAACGCTTGCATTATACGTTATATCACAATAAATAACCTCTTACGCTTATATTTAATAGCTTATTGATGTAAGCAACTTATAGTGCAAATTATTCTTTAAAAAGAGGAATTTTAACTTCAATTTGTAGGGAAACAGCTATATATCAACAAAAATTAGCCTAATATCATTTAAAAAAACACTACATTTTAGGGGTTTATAAGCAATTGATAAGTAAAAATACTTGTATATATACAATAACGCTACAGTTACAAGAAAACTATGAAAAAACGCCTTGCAATATTACAGTTATCTCACAATAAATAACCTCTTACTCTCTATTTAATAGCTTTATGTAATGTAAGCTACTTATAGGTGCAAATTATTTAAAAAGAGGATTTTATACTTTAATTTGAGGGGAAAACAGCTTATATCACCGATAACTAGCTAATATCATGCTAAACTACAACATTTATAGTGGTTTATAGCAATATGATAAGTAAAACTACTTGTATATATACACAAAAACGCGACCAGTTTACAAGAAACTATGAAAACGCTGGCAAATACCGTTATATAACAATAAATAAACCTATTACTCTTCTATTATTAGCTTACTCAATGTAAGCTACTTTATAGGTGCAAAATTATATAAAAACAGGATTGTAATTTCAATTTGTAAGGAAACAGCTATATATCACCGATAACTAGCTAAAATCATTAAAAAGAACACATTCTTGAGGGTATAAAGGGGCAATTATCATAAGGTAAATTCCTTATATAATGATATAACACAAACAATTAACAAGAAACTATGAAAACACGTCTAATATACAATTGTATCACAATATAGAGTATCAAACCCTATTATAAAAAGCTTGGAGTAGTTAAAATAGAAATTTCTAACGAAAACAACATTAATACCCACATTTGGAATTTCTCTATCAAAAAAAAGGGCTGGAAGAATGTCAATTTTCGACATTTTTAGCCCTTCAAACATACATTAAAAACACTTGAAAAAACGTTATTTTTGATGAATAAAATTGATACATAACATTTCATGAAAAATACATATTTTAAGCTCTTAATAATTTTTATAAAATATAGTTGTGTAAAAGAGCTGAAGAATGTCAAATTTTGACATTTTTTAAGGCTTTCAAAAATGCATTAAAATACTTGAAAAAACGTTGTTTGAGGATTAAAATTGGATACTTAAATCGCCCCCCCCCCACCCCCCCCCCTCCTTCCTCTGAAAATGCATTATTTTTAGCTAATAACATTGTAAAGTATAAGTTGGTAAAAGTGCTGAATAATGTCAATTTCGGACATTTTTTAGCCTTCCAAAAAAACATTGAAATACTTCCTGAAAAAAAATCAAGTTGTTGTTAAGATTAAAATTGATATCTAAATTTCATGAAAAAATACATATTTTAGCTATTAATTTTGTAAACATATACGTGGTAGCAAAATATCCAAGCTATTTAAGCTACATATAGAAAGAAATATACTCAATTTGTAGGAAAAAAACAACTCTTCACTGAAACTAGCTAAACATCATTGAAAAACACCTACATTTTTAGGTTTTATAGCAATATGATTAGTAAAAACTACTTGTATATATACAATAAAGCTACAGTTTACAGAAACTATGAAACCAACGCTTGCAATTATACCATTATATCACAATAAATAACCTATTACGCCTCAATTTATTTAGCTTAATGTATGTAAAAGCTACTTATAGGTTGCAAATTATTTTAAAAAGAGGATTTTATACGTCAGTTTGTAGGAAAAACAGCTATATATCACCGAATAACTAGCTAATATCATTGAAAAAACACTACATTTATGGGTTATAGCAATATGATAAGTAAAACTACTTGTATATATACAATAACGTGACAGTTTACAAGAAACTATGAAAAACGCTTGACACAATATAACGTTATATCACAATAAATTAACCTCTTACTCTTCTATTTATTAAGCTTAATGTAATGTAAGTACTTATAGGGTGCCCTTACTCTAAAAAAGATTATTTTATACTTCAATTGTAGGAAAACAGCTATATATCACCCGATAAACTAGTAATATCATTTGAAAACACGCATTTTTATGGGTTTATAGCACATTTGATAAGTAAAACTACTTGTATATATACAATAACGCTACAGTTTACAAGAAACTATGAAAACGTTTGCAATATACCGTTATATCACAATTAATAACCTCTTACTCTTATATTTAATAGCTTAATGTAATGTAAGCTACTTATAGGTGCAAATTATTCTAAAAAGAGGATTTTATACTTCAATTTGTAGGAAACAGCTATATATCACCGATAACTAGCTAATATCATTGAAACACTACATTTTATGGGTTTATAGCAATATGATAAGTAAACTACTTGTATATATACAATAACGCTTCAGTTTACAAGAAACTATGAAAAACGCTTGCAATATACCGTTATATCACAATAATAACCTATTACTCTTCTATTTATTAGCTTAATGTAATGTAAGCTACTTATAGGTGCAAATTATTTAAAAAGAGGATTTTATACTCCAATTTGTAGGAAAACAGCTATATATCACCGATAACTAGCTAATATCATTGAAAACACTACATTTTATGGGTTTATAGCAATATGATAAATAAAATTACTTTTATATATACAATACAGCTACAGTTTGCAAGAAACAATGAAAAAACGCTTGCAATATACAGTTATATCCAATAAATAACCTCTTACTCTTCTATTTAATAGCTTATTGTAATGTAAGCTACATATAGGTGCAAATTATTCTAAAGAGGGATTTATACTTCAATTTGTAGGAAAACAGCTATATATCACCGATAACTAGCTAATATCATTGAAAACACAACTTTTATGGGTTTATAGCAATATGATAAGTAAAACTACTTGTATATATACAATAACGTTACAGTTTACAAGAAACTATGAAACCGCTTGCAATATACCGTTATATCACAATAAATAACCTCTTACTCTTATATTTAATAGCTTATTTGTAATGTAAGCTACTTATAGGTGCAAATTATTCTAAAAAGAGATTTTATACTTTAATTTGTAGGAAAACAGCTATATATCAGCAATAATTAGCTAATATCATTAAAAACAATACATTTTATGGGTTTATAGCAATATGATAAGTAAAAACTACTTGTATATATACAATAACGCTACAGTTTACAAGAAAACTATGAAAAACGCTGGCAATATACATTTATATCACAATAAATAACCTCTACTCTTCTATTTATAGCTTGATGTAATGTAAGCTACGTATAGGTTGCAAATTATTCTGAAAAAGAGGATTTTATGACTTTAATGTGTAGGAAACAGCTACTATATCACCGATAACTAAGTAATATCATGCAAACACAACATTTTATAGGTGTTAGCAATATGATAAGTAAAACTACTTGTATCTATATACAATAACGCTAAGTTTACAAGAAAATATGAAAAACGATTGCAAATATACCCGTTATATAAAAATAAATAAACCGAGTACCTCTATTTATTAGCTTAATGTAATGTTAAGCTACTTATAGGTGAAAATTATTTCTATAAAAAAGGATTGTATAATTCAATTGTAGGAAAACAGCTATATATCACCGATAACTAGCTAAAATCATTGAAAAAGAACACATTTTGAGGTATTAAAGCATTATTTCATAAGGTAAATTCCTTTATAATGATATAACACAACAAAGTAACCAAGAAACTATGCAAAAAACCACGTATAATATACAATTGATAACAATATAGGAGTAGCAAAACTCCTATTATAAGCTTGGAGTAGTTTAAAATAGAAACTTTCAACGAAAAACAACATTAATACCACATTTTGAATTTTCTATCAAAAAAAGGGCTGAATAATGTCAAATCTTCGACATTTTTAGGCCCTAAAAATACATTTAAAACACTTGGAAAAAAACGTTATTTTGATGAAACAATGGATACATAAAAATATCATGAAAATACATATTTAAGCTCTTAATATTATAAAATATAGGTTGTGTAAAAGTGCCTGAATAATGTCAAATTTTGACATTTTTAAGGCTTTCAAAAAAAAAATGTTTGGACCATTAAAAAAAAATACTTGAAAAAAACGTTGTTTTGCGGATTAAAATGATACTTAAAATTTTATGAAAATGATATTTTTAGCTCATACATTGTAAAGTATAGTTGTGTAAAAGTGCTAATAATGTCAATTTCGACATTTTTTAGCCTTCAAAAAAAACGTGACAATTACTGAAAAAACATTGTTTTAAGATTAAAATTTGATATCTAAATTTCATGAAAAAAACATCTTTTTAGCCATTAATTTGTAAAATATAGTTGTAGAAGAATATCCAAGCTATTTAGACATATATAAAGAAATATACTCAATTGTAGAAAAAAAACAACTCTTCACTGAAACTAGCTAACATCATTGAAAACAATACACTTTTTATGGTTTATTAGCAATCTGATTAGTAAAATACTTGTATATATACACAATAACGATACAGTTACAAGAAAACTATGAAAAACGCTAGCAATATACCATTATAATTCACAATAAATAACCTATTACTCCTCAATTGATTAGTAATGTAAGCTACTTATATGTGCAAAATATTTTAAAAAGAGATTTATACTTAGTTTGTAGGAAAAACAGCATATATCACCGATAACTAGCTAATATCATTGAAAAACACTAATTTTATGGGTTTATAGCAATATGATAAGTAAACTACTTGTATATATACAATAACGCTACAGTTTACAAGAAACTATTCACCAAACGTTTGCAAATATACCGTGATATCACCAATTAATAACCTCTTATCTTATTATTTAATAGCTTAATGTAATATAAGTAATCTATAGTTGAAATTATTCTAAAAAAGGAGGATTTTATACTTCATTTGTAGGAAAACAGCTATAGATCACCGATAACTAGCTTAATATCATTGAAAAACACAAACATTTTATGGGTTTATAGACAATATGATAAGTAAAACTAATTGATATATACAATAACGGTTACAGTTACAAGAAACTATGAAAAAAAACGCTTGCAATATACCGTTATATCACAATAAATAACCTCTATACTCTTTATTTATTAGCTTAATGTAAAGTAAGCTACTATAGGTGCATCTTACTCTAAAAAAGAGGATTTATACTTCAATTTGTAGGAAAACAGCTATATATCACCAACAACTAGCTTAATACATGAAAACACTACTTTTATGGGGATTGATAAGCAAATGATAAGTAAACTACTGGTATATATACAATAACGTTACAGTTTTTACAGAAACTATGAAAACCGCGCAAATACCGTTATATCACAATAATAACCTCTTACTCTTATATTTAAATAGCTTCTGTAATGTAAGCTACTTATAGGTGCAAATTATTCAAAAAGAGGATTAACTTCAATATGTAGGAAAACAGCTTATATATCACCAATATTAGCTAATATCATTAAAAACACTAAATTTTATGGGTTTATAGCAATATGATAAGTAAAACTACTTGTATATATACAATAACGCTACAGTTTACAAGTAAACTATGAAAAACGCTGGCAATATCAGTTATAGCACAATAAATAACCTCTTACTCTTCTATTTAATTAGCTTATGTAATGTAAGTACTTATAGGTGCAAATGATTCTAAAAAGAGGATTTTATACTTTTAATTTGTAGGAAAACAGGCTCTATATCTCCGATTAACTAGCTAATATCATTGCAAACACAACATTTTATAGGGTTTATAGCAATATGATAATGTAAAACACTTGTATATAACATAACGCTACAGTTTACAAGGAAAAAACTATGAAAAACGCTGCAATATACCGTTATATTCACAATTAAATAAACCTATTACTCTTCCTATTTATTAAGCTTAAGTAATGTAAGCTACTTATAGGTGCAAATATGCTAAAAAAGGATAGTATACTTCAATTGTAGGAAAACAAGCTATATATCACCGTAACTAGCTAAATCATTGAAAAGAACAAATTTTGAGGGTATAAAGCTTATCATAAAGGTAAATTCCTTCTATTAATGAATAACACACAATTAACAAGAAAACTATGAACAAAAACACGATATATACAATTGTATCACAATATGAGTATCAAACTCATATTATAAGCTTGGAGTAGTTTAAAATAGGAAATTTCTAACGAAAACAAACATTAATACACATTTTGAATTTCTCTATCAAAAAAAGGGGCTGAATAATGTCAATTTTCGACATTTTTTAGCCTTCAAAAATACATTAAAACACTTGAAAAAACGTTATTTGGATGAATACAATTGATACATAAATATCATGAAAAATACATATTTAAGCTCTTAATATTATAAAATATAGGTTGTGTAAAAGTCTGAAAAATGCAAATTTTGACATTTTTAAGCTTCAAAAATGCATAAAATACGTGAAAAAAAACGTTGTTTGAGGATTAAAATTGCTACTTAAATTTTATGAAAATGCATATTTTTACTCATAACATGTAAAGTATAGTTGTGTGTAAAACGTCTGAATAATGTCAAATTTCGACATTTTTAGCCTTCCCAAAAAAAAACATTGAAATACTTGAAAAAAACATTGTTTTAAGATTAAAATGATATCTAAATTCATGAAAAATACATATTTTTAGCTATTAATTTGGATAAAAATATAGTTGTAGCAAATATCCAAAGCTATTTAGCTACATATAAAAGGAAATTATAACTTCAATTGCTAGGAAAAAAAACAACTCTTCACTGTAACTAGCTAACAATCAGTGAAAAAACAACTACTATTTATGGTTTATAGCAATATGAGTAGTAAAACACTTGTATATATACAATAACGCTACAGTTTACAAGAAACTATGATGAAAAAACGACTAGCTATATCACCATTAACACAATATAATAACCTATACTCCTCAAATTTATAGCTTACTGTAAGCACGTATAGGTGCAAATATTTTAATAAAGAGGATTTTATACTTCAGTTTGTATGGAAAACAGCTATATATCACCGATAACTAGCTAAATCATTGAAAACACACATTTTATGGGTTATAGCAAATGATAAGTAAAACTACTGTATATATACAATAAACGCTACAGTTTACAAGAAACTATTGTATCACAAAACGTTTGCAATATCCGTTATATCAACACTTAATAACTCTTACTTAGTATTTAATAGCTTAATTTAATATAAGCTAACTTATAGGGTGGCAAATTATTCTAAAAAGAGGAATGTATACTTCAATTTGTAGGAAAACAGTATATATCACGATAACTAGAATATCATTGAAAACACAACATTTTATGGGTTTAGAGCAATATGATAAGTAAAATACTTGTATATATACAATAACGTTACAGTTACAAGAAAACTATGAAAAAAAAAACGCTTGCCATATACGTTTTTATATCACAAAAATAAACCTATTACTCTTTATTTATTAGCTTAATGTAATGTAAGCTACTTATAGGTGCCCAAAAAAATTTTTTTTTTTTCTTAATCTAAAAAGAGGATTTTTATACTTCATTGTAGGAAACACAGTATAGTATCACCAACAACTAGCTAATTATCATTGAAAACACTACATTTTATGGGTTTAATAATAGCAATATGTAAGTAAAACTACTTGATATATACAATACGTTTACAGTTACAAGAAACTATGAAAAACCGCTTTGACAATATACCGTTATATCACAATAAATAACCCTTACTCTTATATTTAAAAGCTTATGTAAGTAAGCTACTTATAGGTGCAAATATTCTAAAAAGAGGGATTTTATACTTCAATAGTAGGAAAACAGCTATCTATCACCAATAATAGGCTAATATCATTAAAAACACTACATGTTATGGGTTTATAGAATAGTAAGTAAACTCCTTGTATATATACAATAAGCTACGTTTACAAGAAACTATGAAAAACGCTTGCAATATACAGGATATCACAAAAATAACCTCTACTCTTTATTTAATACGCTTTTGTAATGTAAGGCTATATAGGTGAAATTATTCTAAAAGAGGATTTCATACTTTAATTTGTAGGAAAACAGCTATATATCTCCGATAACTAGCTAATATCAGTGCAACACACACATTTTATAGTTAATAGCAATATGATATGTTAAAAAACTACTTGTATATATACATATAACGCTACATTTTACAAGAAAAACTATGAAAACGCTGGCAAATATACCGTTATTAACAATAAATAACCATTACTCTTCTATTATAGCTTAATGTAATGTAAGCTAAATATAGGTGCAAATTATTCTAAAAAAAGGATTTATACTTCAAATTTGTAGGAAAACAGCTATATATCACCGATAAAATAGCTAAAATCATTGAAAAGAACACATTTTGAGGTATTATAAAGCATTATCATAAGGTAAAATTCCTTCTATTAAGATATAACACAACAATTAACAAGAAACTATGAAAAAAACGTATAATATACAATGTATCACAATATAGAGTATCAAAATCCTATTATAGCTTGGAGAGTTTAAAAATAGAAATTTCTTAACGAAAAACAACATTAATACCACATTTTGAATTTCTCTATCAAAAAAAGGGCTGAATAATTTCAATTTTCGACATTTTTTAGCCCTTCAAAAATACATTAAAAACACTTGAAAAAACGTTATTTTGATGAATAAATTGATACATAAATTTCATGAAAAATACATATTTTAAGCTCTTAATATTATAAAATATAGTTGTGTTAAAAGTGCTGGAATAAATGTCAAATTTTGACATTTTTAAGGCTTTCAAAAAGCATAAATACTGAAAAAACGTTTGTTTGAGGATTAAAATTGATACTTAAATTTCATGAAAATGCATATTTTTAGCTCATAAAATTGTAAAGTATAGTTGTGTAAAAGTGCTGAATAATGTCAAATTTCGACATTTTTTAGCCTTTCAAAAAAACATTGAAATACTTGAAAAAACATTGTTTTAAGATTAAAATTGATATCTAAATTTCATGAAAAATACATATTTTTAGCTATTAATTTTGTAAAATATAGTTGTAGCAAATATCCAAAGCTATTTAGCTACATATATAAAGAAATATACTTCAATTTGTAGAAAAAAACAACTCTTCACTGATAACTAGCTAACATCATTGAAAACACTACATATTATGGTTTTATAGCAATATGATTAGTAAAACTACTTGTATATATACAATAACGCTACAGTTTACAAGAAACTATGAAAAACGCTTGCAATATACCATTATATCACAATAAATAACCTATTACTCCTCAATTTATTAGCTTAATGTAATGTAAGCTACTTATAGGTGCAAATTATTTTAAAAAGAGGATTTTATACTTCAGTTTGTAGGAAAACAGCTATATATCACCGATAACTAGCTAATATCATTGAAAACACTACATTTTATGGGTTTATAGCAATATGATAAGTAAAACTACTTGTATATATACAATAACGTTACAGTTTACAAGAAACTATGAAAAACGCTTGCAATATACCGTTATATCACAATAAATAACCTCTTACTCTTCTATTTATTAGCTTAATGTAATGTAAGCTACTTATAGGTGCATCTTACTCTAAAAAGAGTATTTTATACTTCAATTTGTAGGAAAACAGCTATATATCACCGATAACTAGCTAATATCATTGAAAACACTACATTTTATGGGTTTATAGCAATATGATAAGTAAAACTACTTGTATATATACCATAACGCTACAGTTTACAAGAAACTATGAAAAACGCTTGCAATATACCGTTATATCACAATTAATAACCTCTTACTCTTTTATTTAATAGCTTAATGTAATGTAAGCTACTTATAGGTGCAAATTATTCTAAAAAGAGGATTTTATACATCAATTTGTAGGAAAACAGCTATATATCACCGACAACAAGCTAATATCATTGAAAACACTACATTATATGGGTTTATAGCAATTTGATAAGTAAAACTACTTGTATATATACAATAACGCTACAGTTTACAAGAAACTATGAAAAACGTTTGCAATATACCGTTATATCACAATTAATAACCTCTTACTCTTATATTTAATAGCTTAATGTAATGTAAGCTACTTATAGGTGCAAATTATTCTAAAAAGAGGATTTTATACTTCAATTTGTAGGAAAACAGCTATATATCACCGATAACTAGCTAATATCATTGAAAACACTACATTTTATGGGTTTATAGCAATATGATAAGTAAAACTACTTGTATATATACAATAACGCTTCAGTTTACAAGAAACTATGAAAAACGCTTGCAATATACCGTTATATCACAATAAATAACCTATTACTCTTCTATTTATTAGCTTAATGTAATGTAAGCTACTTATAGGTGCAAATTATTTTAAAAAGAGGATTTTATACTCCAATTTGTAGGAAAACAGCTATATATCACCGATAACTAGCTAATATCATTGAAAACACTACATTTTATGGGTTTATAGCAATATGATAAATAAAATTACTTTTATATATACAATACAGCTACAGTTTGCAAGAAACAATGAAAAACGCTTGCAATATACAGTTATATCACAATAAATAACCTCTTACTCTTCTATTTAATAGCTTTATGTAATGTAAGCTACATATAGGTGCAAATTATTCTAAAAAGAGGATTTTATACTTCAATTTGTAGGAAAACGATATACACGATAACTACTAATATCATTGAAAACACAACATTTTATGGGTTTATAGCAATAT
>JACEEZ010023844.1:11412-47389 GCA_016584305.1 Chionoecetes opilio | reverse complement strand
TACAATAACGTACAGTTACAAGAAACTATGAAAAACGCTTGCAATATACAGTTATATCACAATAAATAACCTCTTACTCTTCTATTTAATAGCTTTATGTAATGTAAGCTACTTATAGGTGCAAATTATTCTAAAAAGAGGATTTTATACTTTAATTTGTAGGAAAAACAGCTATATATCACCGATAACTAGCTAATATCATTGCAAACACAACATTTTATAGGTTTATAGCAATATGATAAGTAAAACTACTTGTATATATACAATAACGCTACAGTTTACAAGAAACTATGAAAAACGCTGGCAATATACCGTTATATAACAATAAATAACCTATTACTCTTCTATTTATTAGCTTAATGTAATGTAAGCTACTTATAGGTGCAAATTATTCTAAAAAAAGGATTGTATACTTCAATTTGTAGGAAAACAGCTATATATCACCGATAACTAGCTAAAATCATTGAAAAGAACACATTTTGAGGGTATAAAGCATTATCATAAGGTAAATTCCTTCTATTAATGATATAACACAACAATTAACAAGAAACTATGAAAAACACGTATAATATACAATTGTATCACAATATAGAGTATCAAACTCCTATTATAAGCTTGGAGTAGTTTAAAATAGAAATTTCTAACGAAAACAACATTAATACCACATTTTGAATTTCTCTATCAAAAAAAGGGCTGAATAATGTCAATTTTCGACATTTTTTAGCCCTTCAAAAATACATTAAAACACTTGAAAAAACGTTATTTTGATGAATAAAATTGATACATAAATTTCATGAAAAATACATATTTTAAGCTCTTAATATTATAAAATATAGTTGTGTAAAAGTGCTGAATAATGTCAAATTTTGACATTTTTAAGGCTTTCAAAAATGCATTAAAATACTTGAAAAAACGTTGTTTGAGGATTAAAATTGATACTTAAATTTCATGAAAATGCATATTTTTAGCTCATAACATTGTAAAGTATAGTTGTGTAAAAGTGCTGAATAATGTCAAATTTCGACATTTTTTAGCCTTTCAAAAAAACATTGAAATACTTGAAAAAACATTGTTTTAAGATTAAAATTGATATCTAAATTTCATGAAAAAATACATATTTTTAGCTATTAATTTTGTAAAATATAGTTGTAGCAAATATCCAAAGCTATTTAGCTACATATATAAAGAAATATACTTCAATTTGTAGAAAAAAACAACTCTTCACTGATAACTAGCTAACATCATTGAAAACACTACATTTTATGGTTTTATAGCAATATGATTAGTAAAACTACTTGTATATATACAATAACGCTACAGTTTACAAGAAACTATGAAAAACGCTTGCAATATACCATTATATCACAATAAATAACCTATTACTCCTCAATTTATTAGCTTAATGTAATGTAAGCTACTTATAGGTGCAAATTATTTTAAAAAGAGGATTTTATACTTCAGTTTGTAGGAAAACAGCTATATATCACCGATAACTAGCTAATATCATTGAAAACACTACATTTTATGGGTTTATAGCAATATGATAAGTAAAACTACTTGTATATATACAATAACGTTACAGTTTACAAGAAACTATGAAAAACGCTTGCAATATACCGTTATATCACAATAAATAACCTCTTACTCTTCTATTTATTAGCTTAATGTAATGTAAGCTACTTATAGGTGCATCTTACTCTAAAAAGAGTATTTTATACTTCAATTTGTAGGAAAACAGCTATATATCACCGATAACTAGCTAATATCATTGAAAACACTACATTTTATGGGTTTATAGCAATATGATAAGTAAAACTACTTGTATATATACAATAACGTTACAGTTTACAAGAAACTATGAAAAACGCTTGCAATATACCGTTATATCACAATAAATAACCTCTTACTCTTATATTTAATAGCTTAATGTAATGTAAGCTACTTATAGGTGCAAATTATTCTAAAAAGAGGATTTTATACTTCAATTTGTAGGAAAACAGCTATATATCACCGATAACTAGCTAATATCATTGAAAACACTACATTTATGGTTTATAGCAATATGATAATAAAATACTTGTATATATACAATAACGCTACAGTTTACAAGAAACTATGAAAAAACGCTTGCAATATACAAGTTATATCACAATAAAATAACCTCTTACTCTTCTATTTAATAGCTTAATGTAATGTAAGCTACTTATAGGTGCAAATTATTCTAAAAGAGGATTTTCTACTTCAATTTGTAGGAAAACAGCTAGATATCACCGATAACTAGTAATTATTCATTGAAAACACTACATTTATGGGTTTATAGCAATATGATAAGTAAAACTACTTGTATATATACCAATAACGTTACAGTTTAAAGAAAACTATGAAAACCGCTTGCAATGTATACCGTTATATCACAATAAATAACATCTACTCCTTAATTTATAGGTTATTGTAATGTAAGCTACTTATAGGTGCAAATATTCTAAAAAGAGGATTTTATACTTCAACTTTAGGAAAAAACAGAATATATCACCAATAATAGCTAATATCATTAAAACACTAATTTTATGGGTTTATAGCAATATGATAAGTAAAACTACGTGTATATATACAATAAACGCTACAGTTGACAAGAAACTATGAAAAACGCTTGCAATATATAGTTATATCACAATAAATAACCTCTTTGACTCTTCTATTAAGTAGCTTTATGTAATGTAGCTACTTATAGGTGCAAATTATTCTAAAGAGGATTTTATACGTTAATTTGGAGGGAAAACAGCGATTATCACCGATAAAATAGCTAATATCATTGCCAAACCACAACATTTTCGAGGTTTATAGCAATATGATAAGTAAAACTACTTTTATATATACAATAAACGCTACAGTTTACAAGAAACTATGAAAAAACGCTTGCAATATACCGTTATATAACAATAAAAACCTATACTCCTTCTATTTATTAGCTTAAGTAATGTAAGTTACTCTATAGGTGCAAATATTCTAAAAAAGGATTGTATACTTCAATTTAGGAGGAAAACAGCTATATATCACCGATTAACAGCTAAACATCATTGAAAAAAAAACCATTTGAGGTTATAAAGCATTAGCAAAGGGTAATTCCTTCTATTAATGATACTAACACAACAATTAACAAGAAAAACTATGAAAAAACGTATAATATACAATTGTATCCCAATATAGATTATAAACTCCTATTATAAGCTTGGAGTAGTTTAAAATAGAAATTCTAACGAAAACAACATTAATACCACATAGTTTGAATTTCTCTATCAAAAAAAAGGGCTGAATAATGTCAATTTTCGAAATTTTTTAGCCCTTACAAAATAAATTAAAACACGTGAAAATAACGTTATTGGATGATAAAATTGATACCATAAATTTCATGGAAAAAACATATTTTAAGCTCTTAATATTATAAAATTATAGTTGTTTAAAGTGCTGAATAATGTACCAAATTTTGACATTTTAAGGCTTTCAAAAATTGCATTAAAATATTCACACAAAAACGTGTTTTGAGGATTAAAATTGATACTTAATTCATGAAAATGCATATTTTAGCTATAAAATTGTAAAGTATAGTTGTGTAAAAAGTGCTGAATAATGTCAAATTTCACATTTTAGCTTCAAAAAAACATTGAAATACTTGAAAAAACATTGTTGTAGATTCAAAATTGATATCTAAATTCATGGAAAAATACAATTTTTACTATAATTTTGTAAAATATAGTTGTAGCCAAATGTATCCAAAGCTATTTAGCTACATCTATAGAAGAAATATACTTCAATTTGTTAGAAAAAAAACAACTCTTCACTGATAAATAGCTAACATCATTGAAAACACACATTTTATGGTTTTATAGCAATATGATTAGTAAAACTACTTGTTATATATACAATAACGCTACACATTTACAAGAAACTATGAAAAACGCTTGCAATATACCATTATATCACAATACATAACTATTACTCCTCAATTTATTAGCTTAATGTAATGTAAGCTACTTTATAGGTGCAAATTATTTTAAAAAGAGGAGTTTATACTTCAGTTTGTAGGAAAACATGCTAATATCACCGATAACTAGCTAATATCATTGCAAAACACTACATTTTATGGGTTTATAGCAATATGATAAGTAAAACTACTTGTGTATATACAATAACGTTACCACTTACAAGAAACTATGAAAAACGCTTGAAATATACGTTATATCACAATAAATAACTCTTACTCTTCTATTCTTAGCTTAATGTAATGTAAGCTACTTATAGGTGCAAATTATTCTAAAAAGAGGATTTTATACTTCAATTTGTAGGAAAACAGCTATATATCACCGATAACTAGCTAATATCATTGAAAACACAACATTTTATGGGTTTATAGCAATATGATAAGTAAAACTACTTGTATATATACAATAACGCTTCAGTTTACAAGAAACTATGAAAAACGCTTGCAATATACCGTTATATCACAATAAATAACCTATTACTCTTCTATTTATTAGCTTAATGTAATGTAAGCTACTTATAGGTGCAAATTATTTTAAAAAAGGATTTTATAATCCAATTTGTAGGAAAACAGCTATATATCACCGATAACTAGCTAATATCATTGAAAACACTACATTTTATGGGTTTATAGCAATATGATAAATAAAATTACTTTTATATATACAATACAGCTACAGTTTGCAAGAAACAATGAAAAACGCTTGCAATATACAGTTATATCACAATAAATAACCTCTTACTCTTCTATTTAATAGCTTATTGTAATGTAAGCTACATATAGGTGCAAATTATTCTAAAGAGAGGATTTTATACTTCAATTTGTAGGAAAACAGCTATATATCACCGATAACTAGCTAATATCATTGAAAACACAACATTTTATGGGTTTATAGCAATATGATAAGTAAAACTACTTGTATATATACAATAACGTTACAGTTTACAAGAAACTATGAAAACCGCTTGCAATATACCGTTATATCACATAAATAACCTCTTACCTTATATTTAATAGCTTATTGTAATGTAAGCTACTTATAGGTGCAAATTATTCTAAAAAGAGGATTTTATACTTCAATTTGTAGGAAAACAGCTATATATCACCAATAATTAGCTAATATCATTAAAAACACTACATTTTATGGGTTTATAGCAATATGATAAGTAAAACTACTTGTATATATACAATAACGCTACAGTTTACAAGAAACTATGAAAAACGCTTGCAATATACAGTTATATCACAATAAATAACCTCTTACTCTTCTATTTAATAGCTTTATGTAATGTAAGCTACTTATAGGTGCAAATTATTCTAAAAAGAGGATTTTATACTTTAATTTGTAGGAAAACAGCTATATATCACCGATAACTAGCTAATATCATTGCAACACAACATTTTATAGGTTTATAGCAATATGATAAGTAAAACTACTTGTATATATACAATAACGCTACAGTTTACAAGAAACTATGAAAAACGCTGGCAATATACCGTTATATAACAATAAATAACCTATTACTCTTCTATTTATTAGCTTAATGTAATGTAAGCTACTTATAGGTGCAAATTATTCTAAAAAAAGGATTGTATACTTCACTTAGTAGGAAAACAGCTATATATCACCGATAACTAGCTAAAAATCATTGAAAGAACACATTTTGAGGGTATAAAGCATTATCATAGGAGGTAAATTCCTTCCTATTAATGAATATAAAACAACAATAACAAGAACTATGAAAAACACGTTTATAATATACAATTGTATCACAATATAAAGATCAAACTCCTTTTATAGCTTGGAGTAGTTTAAAATAGAAATTTCTAACGAAACCAACATTAACCACTTTTGAATTTCTCTATCAAAAAAAGGTCTGAATAATGTACCCATTTTCGACATTTTTTTAGCCCTTCAAACATACATTAAACACTTTGAAAAACGGTATTTTGGATGAATTAAAATTGATACATAAATTCATGAAAATAACATATTTTAAGCGTCTTAATATTATAAATAGAGTTTTGTGTACAGTGGCTGAATAATGTCAAATTTTGAATTTTTAAGGCTTTCAAAATGCATTAAAATACTTGAAAAAACGTTGTTTGTGAGGATTACATTGATACTTAATTTCATGAAATGCATATTTTTAGCTCATAACATTTGTAAAGGTATAGTTTGTGTAAACGTGCTGGAAATAAATGTCAAAGTTCGACCTTTTTTAAGCCTTTTCAAAAAAACATTGAAATACTTGAAAACATTGTTTTAAGATTAAATTGATATCTTAAATTTCATGAAAATACATATTGTTAGCTATTAATTTTGTAAAATATAGTTTAGCACAATATCCAAAGCTATTCGTACATATATAAAGAAATATACTTCATTTTGTAGAAAAAAAAACTCTTCACTGATAACTAGCTTAACATCATTAAAAACACTACTTTTATGGTTTTATAGCAATATGATTAGTAAACACTACTTGTATATATACAATAACTCTACAGTTTTTTCAAGAAACTATGAAAAACGCTAGCAATATACCATTATATCACAATACATAACCTATTACTCCTCCTTTTATTAGCTTAATGTAATTAAGCTACTTATAGGTGCATAATTATTTTAAAAAGAGGTTTTATACTTCAGTTTGGTTAGGAAAACAGCTATATATCACCGATAACTAAGCTAATATCATTGAAAAACACAACATTTTTATGGGTTTATATCACTATGTAAGTTAAAACTACTTTGATATATACAATAACGTTTACAGTTTACAAGAAACTAAAATGAAAACGCTTGCAATATACCGTTATATCACAATAATACCTCTTACTCTTCTATTGATTAGCTTAATGTAATGTAAATTTTACTTATAGGTGGCATCTTACTCTAAAAAGAGATATTTTATACTTTCAATTTGTAGGAAAACGCTATATAGCACCGATAAACTAGCTAAATATCATTGAAACCACTACATTTTAAGGGTTTATAGCAATATGATAAGTAAAACTACTTGTAATATATACCATAACCTACGTTTACAAGAAACTATGAAACGCTTGCAATATACGTTATATCACAATTAATAACCTCTTACTCTTATATTTAATAGCTTAATGTAATGTAAGCTACTTAGAGGTGCAAATTATTCTAAAAAGAGGATTTTATACTTCATTTGTAGGAAAACCAGCTATATAATCACCGATAACTAGCTAATATCCATTGAAAACACTACATTTTTATGGGTTTATAGCAATGATGATAAGTAAAACTACTTGTATATATACAATAACGCTTTCAGTTTACAAGAAACTATGAAAAACGCTTTGCAACTTTACCGTTATTATCAAAAAATAACATATTACTCTTCTATTTTATTAGCTTAAATGTAATGTATCTACTGAATAGGTGCAAATTAATTTTAAAAAAGAGGATTTAATACTCCAATTTGTAGGAAAACAGCTATATATCACCGATAACTACTAATATCATTGAAAACACTAACATTTTATGGGTTTTATAGCATATGGATCAATAAAATTACTTTTGTATAATATACAATACAGCTACAGTTTGCAAGAAACATGAAAAAACGCTTGCAATATACAGTTATATCAAATAAATTAACCTCTTACTCTTCTATTTAATCGCTTTAGTTGGGTTGTGGTATAGAGCGTACATATAGGTTGCAAATTATTCCTAAAAGAGGATTTTATACTTCACTTTGTAGAAAACAGCTTATATATTCACCGAATACTAGCTAATAATCATCGAAACACAACATTTTATGGGTTATAGCAAGATGAAGGAAGTAAACTACCTTTATATATAACAATAAGTTACAGTTTACAAGCAACTAGAAAACCGCTTGCAATTACCGGTTTATATCACAATAAATACCTCTTACTCCTTATATTTAATAGCTTATTGTATGTAGCTACTTATAGGGTGCAAATTATTCTAAAAAGAGGAATTTTTATAACTTTAATTTGTAGGAAAATACTATATATCACCGATAACTACTAATATTCATTAAAAACACTACATTTTATGGGGTTTTATAGCAATTATGATAAGTAAATTACTTGTATATATCAATAACGCTACAGTTTACAAGAACTATGAAAACGCTTGCATATACAGTTATCACAATAAATAACCTCTTCTCTTCTTTTAATACTTTATGTAATTAAGCTACTTTATAGGTGCAAATTTATTCTTAACAAGAGGATTTCATACTTTTAATTTTGTAGAAAACAGCTTATTCACCGATAACTACTAATATCATTAGCACACACAACATTTTATAGGTTTATAGCAATATGATAAGGTAAACTATTGTATATCTACATAACGCTACAGTTTACAAGAACCTATGAAAAACCTGGCATATACCGGGTTTATATAACAATAATAACCTATTACTCTTCTATTTATTAGCTTAATGTAATGTAACTACTGATAGGTGCCAAATTTATTCTAAAAAAAGGATTGTATACTTCATTAGTAGGAAAACAGCTATATACAACGATAACTAGCTAAAATCATTGAAAGAACACATTTTTGAGGGTATAAAGCATTATCATAAGGTAAATTCCTTCTATTAATGATTATAACACAACAATTAACAGAAAAACTATTAAAACCGTATAATACTAGCATTTGTATCACAATAGAGAGTATCGAAATCCTATTAATAAGCTTGGAGTAGGTTTTTTTTTTTTTTTTTTTTTTTTTTGTTGTTTTTTTTAAAAATAGAAATTTTCTACGAAACAACTTAATACAACATTTTGAATTTCTCTATCAAACAAAGGGCTTTGAATAATGTCAATTTTCGACATTTTTTAGCCCTTCAAAAATACATTAAAAACACTGGAAAAAACGTTTATTTTGATGATAAAATTGATAATAAATTTCATGAAAATACATATTTTAAGCTCTTAATCTTATAAAATAATAGTTTGGTGTAAAGTGCTGATAATGTTCAATTTTTTGACGTTTAAGGCTTTCAAAATGCATTAAAATACTTGAAAAAACGTTGTTTTGAGGAATTAAAATTTGATACTTAAATGTCCATGAAAATGCTATTTTTAGCTCTAACATTGTAAAGTATAGTTTTTGTGAAAAAGTGCCCTGAATAATGTCAAATTTCTACATTTTTTTAGCCTTCCAAAAAAAACATTGAAAATACTTGAAAAAACATTGTTTTTAGATTAAATTGATATCTAAATTTCATGAAAAATACATCTTTTTAGCTATTAATTTTGTAAAATATAGTTGTAGCCAATATCCAAAGCCTATTTAGCTACATATATAAAGAAATATACTTCAATTTGTAGAAAAAAACAACTCTTTCACTGATACTAGCTAACATCATTGAAAACACTACATTTTATGGTTTTATAGTAATATGATGTAGTCTAAACTATTGTATATATACAACTAACGGCTCAGTTTACAGAAACTATGAAAACGCTTGCAAATATTACCATTTATTCACAATAAATAACCTATTACTCCTCAATTATTAGCTTTAATGTATTTAAGCTACTTAAGGTGCAAAGTATTTTAAAAAGAGGATTTTATACTTCATTTTGTAGGAAAAAACAGCTAGATATCACCGAGAACTAGCTAATATCATTGAAAACACTACATTTTTTATGGGTTTTATCGCAATATAATAAGTAAAAACTACTTTTAATATATACAATAACGTTCACCTTACAGAACTCTGAAAACGCCTTGCAATATACCGTTTATATCACAATAAATAAACTCTTACTCTTCTATTTATTAGCTGAATGTAATGTAATCTACTTAATAGTGCATCTACTCTAAAAAGAGTATTTTATACTTCAATTTGTAGAAAACAGCTTATATCACCGATACTAGCTAATATCATTGAAAACACTACATTTTTTATGGTTTCTAGCAATCTGATAATGTAAAACTACTTGTATATATCCATAACGCTACAGTTTTACAAGAAACTATGAAAACGCTTGCAATATACCGTTATAAGCACATTAATAACTCTTACTCTTTTATTTTACTCGCTTTAATGTAATGTAGCTACTTATAGTGCATTATTCTAAAAGAGGATTTTAAAACATCATTATGTAGGAAAACAGCTATATATCACCGACAACATCTAATATCATTGAAAACCTACATTATATGGTTTATAGCAATGTGATAAGTAAAACTACTTGTAATATACATAACGCTACAGTTTCACAAGAAACATGAAAAACTTTGCAATATACGTTATAGTCACAATTATAACCTCTTACTCTTATATTTAATGCTTAATTTAATGTAGCTTCCTTATGTGCAAATTATTCTAACAAGAGGATTTTTATACTTCCAATTTGTAAAAACAGTATATATCACCGATAACTAGCTATATCATTGAAAACACTACATTTTATGGGTTTGATAGCAATATGATAAGTAAAACTACTTTGTATATATACAATAACGCTTCAGTTTACAAGAAACTATGAAAAACGCTTGCAATATACCGTTATTCAAAATAAATACCTATTACTCTTCTATTTTATAGCTTAAATGTATGTAAGCTACTTATAGTGCAAATTATTATTAAAGAGGATTTTATACTCCATTTGTAGGAAAACAGCTATATATCACCGATACTAGCTAATTATCAATTGAAACACTACATTTTATATGGGTTTATAGCAATATGATAAATAAATTACTTTTATATATACAATTACAGCGTACAGTTTGCAGAAACAATGAAAACTCTGCAATATACAGTTTATATCACAATAAAATAACCTCTTACTCTTCTAATTTCATAGCTTATTGTAATGTAAGCTACATATAGGTCAAATTATTCAAAGAGAGGATTTTAATCTTCAATTTTGTAGGAAAACACTATATAATCACCGATAACTAGCTAATATCATTGACAACACAACATTTTATGGGTTTTAGAGGCAATATGATAAGTTAAAACTACTTGTATATATACAATAAACGTTACAGTTTTAACAAGAAACGATGAAAACCGCTGCAATATACCGTTTATATCAAAATAAATAACCTCTTACTCTTATATTTAATAGCTTTAATTGTAATGTAAGCTACCTTATGTGCAAATTATTCTAACAAGAGGATTTATACTTTAATTTGGTAGGAAAATAGCTATATATCCCGATAACTAGCTTAATAGATCCATTAAAAACACCTACATTTTATGGGGTTTATAGCCAATCTGATAAGTAAAATTACTTGTATATATACAATAACGCTACAGTTTACAAGAACCTATGGAAAAACTCTTGGCAATATACGAGTTTTATATCACAATAAATACTCTTACTCTCTATTTAAATAGCTTTTATGTAATGTTAAAGCTACTTATAGGTGGCACATTAAATTCTAAAAAGAGATTTTATACTTTAATTTTGTAGGAAAACAGCTTATATATCACCGATAACTACTATATCATTGCAAACACAACATTTTTATGAGGGGTTTTATAGCAATATGATAATTCAACACTCTTGTATAATCCAATAACGCTACAGTTTACAAGAAACTATGAAAAACGCTGGCAATATACCGTATATAACAATAAATAACCTATTACTCTTCTATTTTATTAGCTTATGTATGTAAGCTACTTATAGTGCAATTATTCTAAAAAAAAGGTTGTATACTTCAATTAGTAGAAAACAGCTATATATCCACCGATAACTACTACAATCATTAAAAGAACACATTTTGAGGGTATAAATCTTATCCATCAGTAATTCCTTCCTATTAATGGATTTACCACAACAATTCAACAAGAAACTATGAAAACACGTATAATATACATTGTAATCACAATTAAAGTATCAAACTCCTATATAAGCTTGGGTAGTTGAAAAATAGAAATTTCTAACGAAAACAACATTAATACCACCTTTTGAAATTTCTCTAGCAAAAAAAGGGCGAATAATGTTCAATTTCGACATTTTTTTTAGCCCCTTCAAAAATACATTAAACACTTGAAAAAAAACGTTTTTGAATGAATAAAATTGATACATAAATTTCTGAAAAATACATATTTTAGCTCTTAATATTATAAAATATAGTTTGTGTAAAAGTGCTGAATAATGTCAAATTTTGACATTTTTAAGGCTTTTCAAAAATGCATTAAAATACTTGAAAAAACGTTGTTTTGAGGATTACAATTGATACTTTAAATTTCATGAAAATGCATATTTTTAGCTCATAACATTGTAAAGTATAGTTGTGTAAAAGTGCTGAATAATGTCAAATTTCGACATTTTTTAGCCTTTCAAAAAAACATTGAAATACTTGAAAAAACATTGTTTTAAGATTAAAATTGATATCTAAATTTCATGAAAAATACATATTTTTAGCTATTAATTTTGTAAAATATAGTTGTAGCAAATATCCAAAGCTATTTAGCTACATATATAAAGAAATATACTTCAATTTGTAGAAAAAAACAACTCTTCACTGATAACTAGCTAACATCATTGAAAACACTACATTTTATGGTTTTATAGCAATATGATTAGTAAAACTACTTGTATATATACAATAACGCTACAGTTTACAAGAAACTATGAAAAACGCTTGCAATATACCATTATATCACAATAAATAACCTATTACTCCTCAATTTATTAGCTTAATGTAATGTAAGCTACTTATAGGTGCAAATTATTTTAAAAAGAGGATTTTATACTTCAGTTTGTAGGAAAACAGCTATATATCACCGATAACTAGCTAATATCATTGAAAACACTACATTTTATGGGTTTATAGCAATATGATAAGTAAAACTACTTGTATATATACAATAACGTTACAGTTTACAAGAAACTATGAAAAACGCTTGCAATATACCGTTATATCACAATAAATAACCTCTTACTCTTCTATTATTAGCTTAATGTAATGTAAGCTACTTATAGGTGCATCTTACTCTAAAAAGAGTATTTTATACTTCAATTTGTAGGAAAACAGCTATATATCACCGATAACTAGCTAATATCATTGAAAACACTACATTTTATGGGTTTATAGCAATATGATAAGTAAAACTACTTGTATATATACCATAACGCTACAGTTTACAAGAAACTATGAAAAACGCTTGCAATATACCGTTATATCACAATTAATAACCTCTTACTCTTTTATTTAATAGCTTAATGTAATGTAAGCTACTTATAGGTGCAAATTATTCTAAAAAGAGGATTTTATACATCAATTTGTAGGAAAACAGCTATATATCACCGACAACAAGCTAATATCATTGAAAACACTACATTATATGGGTTTATAGCAATTTGATAAGTAAAACTACTTGTATATATACAATAACGCTACAGTTTACAAGAAACTATGAAAAACGTTTGCAATATACCGTTATATCACAATTAATAACCTCTTACTCTTATATTTAATAGCTTAATGTAATGTAAGCTACTTATAGGTGCAAATTATTCTAAAAGAGGATTTTATACTTCAATTTGTAGGAAAACAGCTATATATCACCGATAACTAGCTAATATCATGAAACACTACTATTTTATGCAAGGTTATACAAAACGCTTCAGTTTACAANAGGGCTGAATAATGTCAATTTTCGACATTTTTTAGCCCTTCAAAAATACATTAAAACACTTGAAAAAACGTTATTTTGATGAATAAAATTGATACATAAATTTCATGAAAAATACATATTTTAAGCTCTTAATATTATAAAATATAGTTGTGTAAAAGTGCTGAATAATGTCAAATTTTGACATTTTTAAGGCTTTCAAAAATGCATTAAAATACTTGAAAAAACGTTGTTTTGAGGATTAAAATTGATACTTAAATTTCATGAAAATGCATATTTTTAGCTCATAACATTGTAAAGTATAGTTGTGTAAAAGTGCTGAATAATGTCAAATTTCGACATTTTTTAGCCTTTCAAAAAAACATTGAAATACTTGAAAAAACATTGTTTTAAGATTAAAATTGATATCTAAATTTCATGAAAAATACATATTTTTAGCTATTAATTTTGTAAAATATAGTTGTAGCAAATATCCAAAGCTATTTAGCTACATATATAAAGAAATATACTTCAATTTGTAGAAAAAAAAAAACTCTTCACTGATAACTAGCTAACATCATTGAAAACACTACATTTTATGGTTTTATAGCAATATGATTAGTAAAACTACTTGTATATATACAATAACGCTACAGTTTACAAGAAACTATGAAAAACGCTTGCAATATACCATTATATCACAATAAATAACCTATTACTCCTCAATTTATTAGCTTAATGTAATGTAAGCTACTTATAGGTGCAAATTATTTTAAAAAGAGGATTTTATACTTCAGTTTGTAGGAAAACAGCTATATATCACCGATAACTAGCTAATATCATTGAAAACACTACATTTTATGGGTTTATAGCAATATGATAAGTAAAACTACTTGTATATATACAATAACGTTACAGTTTACAAGAAACTATGAAAAACGCTTGCAATATACCGTTATATCACAATAAATAACCTCTTACTCTTCTATTTATTAGCTTAATGTAATGTAAGCTACTTATAGGTGCATCTTACTCTAAAAAGAGTATTTTATACTTCAATTTGTAGGAAAACAGCTATATATCACCGATAACTAGCTAATATCATTGAAAACACTACATTTTATGGGTTTATAGCAATATGATAAGTAAAACTACTTGTATATATACCATAACGCTACAGTTTACAAGAAACTATGAAAAACGCTTGCAATATACCGTTATATCACAATTAATAACCTCTTACTCTTTTATTTAATAGCTTAATGTAATGTAAGCTACTTATAGGTGCAAATTATTCTAAAAAGAGGATTTTATACATCAATTTGTAGGAAAACAGCTATATATCACCGACAACAAGCTAATATCATTGAAAACACTACATTATATGGGTTTATAGCAATTTGATAAGTAAAACTACTTGTATATATACAATAACGCTACAGTTTACAAGAAACTATGAAAAACGTTTGCAATATACCGTTATATCACAATTAATAACCTCTTACTCTTATATTTAATAGCTTAATGTAATGTAAGCTACTTATAGGTGCAAATTATTCTAAAAAGAGGATTTTATACTTCAATTTGTAGGAAAACAGCTATATATCACCGATAACTAGCTAATATCATTGAAAACACTACATTTTATGGGTTTATAGCAATATGATAAGTAAAACTACTTGTATATATACAATACAGCTACAGTTTGCAAGAAACAATGAAAAACGCTTGCAATATACAGTTATATCACAATAAATAACCTCTTACTCTTCTATTTAATAGCTTATTGTAATGTAAGCTACATATAGGTGCAAATTATTCTAAAGAGAGGATTTTATACTTCAATTTGTAGGAAAACAGCTATATATCACCGATAACTAGCTAATATCATTGAAAACACAACATTTTATGGGTTTATAGCAATATGATAAGTAAAACTACTTGTATATATACAATAACGTTACAGTTTACAAGAAACTATGAAAACCGCTTGCAATATACCGTTATATCACAATAAATAACCTCTTACTCTTATATTTAATAGCTTATTGTAATGTAAGCTACTTATAGGTGCAAATTATTCTAAAAAGAGGATTTTATACTTCAATTTGTAGGAAAACAGCTATATATCACCAATAATTAGCTAATATCATTAAAAACACTACATTTTATGGGTTTATAGCAATATGATAAGTAAAACTACTTGTATATATACAATAACGCTACAGTTTACAAGAAACTATGAAAAACGCTTGCAATATACAGTTATATCACAATAAATAACCCTTACTCTTCTATTTAATACTTTATGAAATGAAACTACTTATAGGTGAAAATTTATTCAAAAAAGAGGATTTTACTTTAAAATTTGTGGAAAACAGCTATATATCACCGATAACTACAATATCTTGGGCAAACACAACATTTTTAGGTTTATAGAAATATGAAAATAAAACTCTTTATATTCAAAAACGCTACAGTTTAAAGAAACATAAAACCTGGAAATATCCCCGTTAATAAAATAAATCCTATTACTCTTCTATTTATTAGCTTAATGTAATGAAAGCACTTATGGTGAAAATTATTCAAAAAAAAAAGGTTGTATACTTCAATTTGTAAAAAAACAGCTATATACACCGATAACTAGCTAAAATCATTGAAAGCCTTTTTTGGGGGAAAAAACTTACAAAAGGAAAATTTCCTTCATTAATGAAAAACCAACATTAAACAAAAAACTATGAAAAACTATTATACAATTGTATCCAATATAAGTACAACCCTATTAAAAGCTTGGGTATTTTTAAAAATGAAATTTCAAACGAAAAAACTTTAAATACCATTTTTTGATTTCTCTATAAAAAAAGGGCTGAATAATGTCTTTTTTCGACATTTTTTACCCCCTTCAAAAATCTTAAAAACTTGAAAAAACGTTATTTTGATGAAAAAAAATTGTACATAAATTTCTGAAAAAACATATTTTAGCTTTTTAATATTATAAAAAAAGTTTGTAAATGCTGAATATGCCAAATTTTGACATTTTTAAGGTTTCAAAAAGCTTTAAAATCTTAAAAAACTTTTTTTTGGGGATTAAATTATACTTAAATTTCTAAAATGCATTTTTTTTTGCTCAAAACTTTGTAAAGTATATTGTGTAAAGTGCTGAATAATGTAAAATTTCGACTTTTTTTACCCTTTTCAAAAAAACATTGAAACTTAAAAAACATTGTTTTAAGTTAAAATTGATATCTAAATTTCATGAAAATACTATTTTTTAGCTATTTTTTTTGTAAAATATGTTGTAGCAAATTCCCAAAAGCTATTTACTACATATATAAAAAAATAACTTAAATTTGTAAAAAAAAAACAACCCCTTTTCACTGAAAACTAGCAAAATAAAAACATACATTTTATGGTTTTATAGATAGATTAGAAAAACTACTTGTATAATACAATACCTACAGTTTAAAAGAAACTATGAAAAACGCTTGAAATATCCCTTATTCACAATAAATAACCTTTACTCCTCAATTTATAGCTTAATGAAATGTAAGCTACTTTAGGTAAAATTATTTTAAAAAGGGGATTTTTCTTCATTTGTAAAAAAACGTATATACACCGATAACTAGCTAATATCATTGAAACACTACATTTAGGGGTTTTTATAGCATATGAAAAATAAAACTACTTTTTATATACTAACGTTCCTTTTACAAAAACTAAAAAACCCGTTGCAATATACGTTATATCAAATAATAACCTTTCTCTTTTTTTTTATTAGTTTAATGAAATGAAAGCTATTTAAGGGTCATTTTTTAAAAAAGTTTTTTTTATATTTCAATTTTGGGAAAAACACTATTTCCCCGAAAACTAGAAATTCTTAAAAACCTACATTTTAGGGGTTTAAGCAATATAAAAATAAAAAACTTTTAAATACAAACGCTACATTTCAAAAACAATAAAAAACGCTGAAATATCCCGTTATTCAAAAAAAAAAACCCCCTTTTACCTTTTATTTAAAGCTTATGAAATTAAGCTACTTATGGGTGAAATTTTATTCTAAAAGAGGTTTTTTATACTCAATTTGTAGGAAAACCCTTATATCACCGAAACAAGCTAAATCTTAAAAACACAACATTTAGGGGTTTATAGAAATTTGAAAAGTAAAACTACTTGTATATATAAAATAACGTACAGTTTACAAAAAACTAGGAAAAACCCTTTTGCAATTACCTTTTAATCAAAATTAAAAACCTCTTACTCTTTATTTAAAGTTTAAAATGTAATGTAAGCTACTTATGGGTGCAAATTATTCTAAAAAGGATTTTATATTTAAATTTTGTGGAAAACCTATATATCACGAAACTAGCTAATCTTAAAAACACTACATTTTATTTTTTTTTAAAGCAATATGAAAAGTAAATATTTTGTTTATACAATAACGTTCGTTTACAAGAAACTATTTAAAAAACGCTTGCAATATCCGTTTATCACAAAAAATCCCCCTTTACTCTTTATTTTTTATTTAATGTAATGAAAAGCTACTTTGGGTGCTTTTTAAAAAGAGTTTTTTATTTTCATTTGTAGGAAAACACTATAATCACCATAACTGCAAATATCATTAAAACACACATTTATGGGTTTATGAAATATGATAATAAAATCTTTATATATACAATACGTACTTTTTCAAAAACAATTAAAAAACGCTTGAAATATACCGTTTATCACAATAAATAACCCTTACCTTTATTTTTTAGCTTAATGAATGTAAGCTACTTTAGGTGAAAATTTTTTTCTAAAAAAAATTTTTTATATTTTTAAATTTGTAGGAAAACACATATATCACCGAAAACAGCTAATATCATTAAAACACTACATTTTAGGGGTTTTTATAAAATTGATAAGTAAAACTACTTGTATATATACTAACGCCATTTTTTACAAGAAACTTGAAAAACGTTTGGAAATATCCCGTTATATCAAAATTTAATAACCTTTACTCTTTATTTAATAGCTTATGAAAATGTAAGCTACTTATGGGTGCAATTATTCTAAAAAGGGATTTTATTTTTTATTTGTAGGAAAACACTATATATCCCGAAACAGCTATTCATTAAAAACACACATTTTGGGGGTTTATAGCAATTGATAAGTAAACTATTGTAAAATATACAATAACGTTTCTTTTTACAAAAAAAACTATAAAAAACTTTGCAATATACCTTTATATCACAATAAAAACCTTTACCTTTATTTATTAGCTTAATTAATGTAACTACTTATGGGTGCAAATTTTTTTAAAAAAGGGTTTTATACTCCAATTTGTGGGAAAAAACGCTATAATCCCCCAATAACAATAATACTTTAAAAACATACTTTTATGGGTTTATTATGATAAAAAAATACTTTTATATATACATACAGCTACAGTTTGCAAGAAACATGAAAAACGCTTGCAATATACAGTTATATCACAATAAATAACCTCTTACTCTTCTATTTAAGCTTTTGTATGTAAGCTACATATAGGTGCAATTATTCTAAAGAGAGGATTTTATACTTCATTTGTAGGAAACAGCTATATATCACCGATAACTAGCTAATATCATTGAAAACACACATTTTATGGTTTAAGCAATATGATATAAAACTACTTGTATATATACAATACGTACAGTTTACAAGAAACTATGAAAAACCGCTGCAATATACCGTTATATCACAATAAATAACCTCTTACGCTTATATTTAATAGCTTATTGTAATGTAAGCTACTTATAGGTGCAAATTATTCTAAAAAGAGATTTTATACTTCAATTTGTAGGAAAACAGCTATATATCACCAATAATTAGCTAATATCATTAAAAACACTACATTTTATGGGTTTATAGCAATATGATAAGTAAAACTACTTGTATATATACAATAACGCTACAGTTTACAAGAAACTATGAAAAACGCTTGCAATATACAGTTAATCACAATAAATAACCTCTTACTCTTCTATTTAATAGCTTTATGTAATGTAAGCTACTTATAGGTGCAATTATTCTAAAAAGAGGATTTTATACTTTATTTGTAGGAAAACAGCTATATATCACCGATAACTAGCTAATATCATTGCAAACACAACATTTTATAGGTTTATAGCAATATGATAAGTAAAACTACTTGTATATATACAATAACGCTACAGTTTACAAGAACTATGAAAAACGCTGGCAATATACCGTTATATAACAATAAATAACCTATTACTCTTCTATTTATTAGCTTAATTAATGTAAGCTACTTATAGGTGCAAATTATTCTAAAAAAGGATTGTATCTTCAATTTGTAGGAAAACAGCTATATATCACCGATAACTAGCTAAAATCATTGAAAAGAACACATTTTGAGGGTATAAAGCATTATCATAAGGTAAATTCCTTCTATTAATGATATAACACAACAATTAACAAGAAACTATGAAAAACACGTATAATATACAATTGTATCACAATATCAAACTCCTATTATAAGCTTGGAGTAGTTTAAAATAGAAATTTCTAACGAAAACAACATTAATACCACATTTTGAATTTCTCTATCAAAAAAAGGGCTGATAATGTCAATTTTCGACATTTTTTAGCCCTTCAAAAATACATTAAAACACTTGAAAAAACGTTATTTTGATGAATAAAATTGATACATAAATTTCATGAAAAATACATATTTTAAGCTCTTAATATTATAAATATAGTTGTGTAAAAGTGCTGAATAATGTCAAATTTTGACATTTTTAAGGCTTTCAAAAATGCATTAAAATACTTGAAAAAACGTTGTTTTGAGGATTAAAATTGATACTTAAATTTCATGAAAATGCATATTTTTAGCTCATAACATTGTAAAGTATAGTTGTGTAAAAGTGCTGAATAATGTCAAATTTCGACATTTTTTAGCCTTTCAAAAAAACATTGAAATACTTGAAAAAACATTGTTTTAAGATTAAAATTGATATCTAAATTTCATGAAAAATACATATTTTTTAGCTATTAATTTTGTAAAATATAGTTGTAGCAAATATCCAAAGCTATTTAGCTACATATATAAAGAAATATACTTCAATTTGTAGAAAAAACAACTCTTCACTGATAACTAGCTAACATCATTGAAACACTACATTTTATGGTTTTATAGCAATATGATTAGTAAAACTACTTGTATATATACAATAACGCTACAGTTTACAAGAAACTATGAAAAACGCTTGCAATATACCATTATATCACATAAATAACCTATTACTCCTCAATTTATTACTTAATGTAATGTAAGCTACTTATAGGTGCAAATTATTTTAAAAAGAGGATTTTATACTTCAGTTTGTAGGAAAACAGCTATATATCACCGATAACTAGCTAATATCATGAAAACCTACATTTTATGGGTTTATAGCATATGATAAGTAAAACTACTTGTATATATACAATAACGTTACAGTTTACAAGAAACTATGAAAACGCTTGCAATATACCGTTATATCACAATAATAACCTCTTACTCTTCTATTTATTAGCTTAATGTAATGTAAGCTACTTATAGGTGCATCTTACTCTAAAAAGAGTATTTTATACTTCAATTTGTAGGAAAACAGCTATATATCACCGATAACTAGCTAATATCATTGAAAACACTACATTTTAATGGGTTTATAGCAATATGATAAGTAAAACTACTTGTATATATACATAACGCTACAGTTTTACAAGAAACTATGAAAAACGCTTGCAATATACCGTTATATCACAATTAATAACCTCTTACTCTTTATTTAATAGCTTAATGTAATGTAAGCTACTTATAGGTGCAAATTATTCTAAAAAGAGGATTTTATACATCAATTTGTAGGAAAACAGCTATATATCACCGACAACAGCTAATATCATTGAAAACACTACATTATATGGGTTTATAGCAATTTGATAAGTAAACTACTTGTATATATACAATAACGCTACAGTTTACAAGAAACTATGAAAACGTTTGCAATATACCGTTATATCACAATTAATAACCTCTTACTCTTATATTTAATAGCTTAATGTAATGTAAGCTACTTATAGGTGCAAATTATTCTAAAAAGAGGATTTTATACTTCAATTTGTAGGAAAACACTATATATCACCGATAACTAGCTAATATCATTGAAAACCCCTACATTTTTTTGGTTTATAGCATATGATAAGTAAACTACTTGTATTATACAATAACGTTCAGTTTACCAAAAGAAACCCTNAAGAGGATTTTATATTTAATTTGTAGGAAAACAGCTATATATCACCGATAACTAGCTAATATCATTGCAACACAACATTTTATAGGTTATAGCAAAGATAGTAAAACTACTTGTATATATACAATAACGCTACAGTTTACAAGAAACTATGAAAAACGCTGGCAATATACCGTTATATAACAATAAATAACCTATTACTCTTCTATTTATTAGCTTAATGTAATGTAAGCTACTTATAGGTGCAAATTATTCTAAAAAAAGGATTGTATACTTCAATTTGTAGGAAAACAGCTATATATCACCGATAACTAGCTAAAATCATTGAAAAGAACACATTTTGAGGGTATAAAGCATTATCATAAGGTAAATTCCTTCTATTAATGATATAACACAACAATTAACAAGAAACTATGAAAAACACGTATAATATACAATTGTATCACAATATAGAGTATCAAACTCCTATTATAAGCTTGGAGTAGTTTAAAATAGAAATTTCTAACGAAAACAACATTAATACCACATTTGGAATTTCTCTATCAAAAAAAGGGCTGAATAATGTCAATTTTCGAAATTTTTAGCCCTTCAAAAATACATTAAAACACTTGAAAAAACGTTATTTTGATGAATAAAATTGATACATAAATTTCATGAAAAATACATATTTTAAGCTCTTAATATTATAAAATATAGTTGTGTAAAAGTGCTGAATAATGTCAAATTTTGACATTTTTAAGGCTTTCAAAAATGCATTAAAATACTTGAAAAAACGTTGTTTTGAGGATTAAAATTGATACTTAAATTTCATGAAAATGCATATTTTTAGCTCATAACATTGTAAAGTATAGTTGTGTAAAAGTGCTGAATAATGTCAAATTTCGACATTTTTTAGCCTTTCAAAAAAACATTGAAATACTTGAAAAAACATTGTTTTAAGATTAAAATTGATATCTAAATTTCATGAAAAATACATATTTTTAGCTATTAATTTTGTAAAATATAGTTGTAGCAAATATCCAAAGCTATTTAGCTACATATATAAAGAAATATACTTCAATTTGTAGAAAAAAAAAACTCTTCACTGATAACTAGCTAACATCATTGAAAACACTACATTTTATGGTTTTATAGCAATATGATTAGTAAAACTACTTGTATATATACAATAAGCTACAGTTTTACAAGAAACTATGAAAAACGCTTGCAATATACCATTATCTCACAATAAAAAAACCGATTTACTCCTCAATTTATTAGATTAATGTAAGTAAGCTACTGATAGTGGTGCAAAATTATTTAAAAAGCATGATTTATACATCAGTTTGTAGGAAAAACAGCTATATATCACGATAACTAGCTTAATATCATTGAAAAAAACTACCATTTTATGGTTTATAGGCAATATGATAAGTAAAACACAACTTGTATATATACAATAACGTTCAGTTTACAAGAAACTATGTAAACGCTTGCAATTATACCGTTATATCACAATCCAATAACCTCTGACTCTTCTATTTATTAGCTTAATGTAATGTAAGCTACTTCATAGTGCATCTACTCTAAAAGAGATTTTATACTTCAAATTGTAGACCACAGCTATATATCCACCGTAACTAGCAATATCATTGAAACCCACTACATTTTATGGGTTATAGCAATATGATAAGTAAAACTACTTGTATATATACCTAAGCTAAAGTGTACAAGAAACTATGAAAAACGCTGCAATATACCGTTCTATCACAATTAATAACCTCTTACTCTTTATTTACTAGAAAAAACTTAATGTAATGTAAGCTACTTATAGGTGCAAATTTTCTAAAAAGAGGTTTTATACCTCAATGTAGGAAAGAGACTATATATCACCGACAACAAGCAAATCATTGAAAACACTACATATATAGGGTTCTTTATAGCAATTGATAAGTAAAAATACTTGTATATATACAATAACGATACAGTTTCAAGAAACTATGAAAAACGTTGCAATATCAACCGTTATATCACAATTACATAACCTCTTACTCTATATTTAATAGGCTTAATGTAAGTAAGTACTTATAGTGCAAATTATTCTAAAAAGAGAATTTTATTCTTCAATTGGTAGGAAAAAACAGCTATATATCACCGATAAACTAGCTAATTCATTGAAAACACTACATTTTATGGGTTATAGAAATATGATAGAAAATACTTGTATATATACAATAAAAGCTTCAGTTTACAAGAAACTATGAAAAAAACGCTTGCCAATATACCGTTATATCACAATAAATAAACCTATTACTCTTTATTTATTAGCTTAATGTAATGTAAGCTACTCTAGGTGCCAAATTATTTAAAAAGAGGATTTTATACTCCAATTTGTAGGAAACAGCTATATTATCCCGATAACTAGTAATATCATTGAAAACACTACATTTTTGGGTTTATAGCAAATGATAAATAAAATTACTTTTATATATACAACAGCTACAGTTTGCAAGAACAATGAAAAACGCTTGTAAAATTAAAACACATTAGATCACAATAAATAACATCATTACTCCTTTCTATTTAATAGCTTATGTAATGTAAGCTAATATAGGTGCAAATTATGCTAAAGAGAGGATTTATACTTCAATTTGTAGGAAACCGCTAGATATCAACGATAAATAGATAATATCATTGAAAACACAACATTATGGGTTTATAGCAATATAATAAGTAAAAACTACTTCGTATATATACAATAACGTTACAGTTTACAAGAAACTATGAAACCGCTTGCAACTATACCGTTATATCACAATAAATAAACCTCTAGCTATATTTAATAGCTATTGTAATGTAAGACTACATTATAGGTGCAAATTATTCTAAAAAGAGGATTTATACTTCAATTGTAGGAAAACAGCTAATACACCGATACTAGCTAATATCATTATAAAAACACTACATTTTATGGGTTTATAGCACTATGATAAGTAAAAACTACTTGTATATATACAATAACGCCCAGTTTACCAGAAACTTATGAAAAAACGCTTGCAATATACAGTTTATCACAATAAATAACCGCTTACTCTTCTATTAATAGTTTATGTAATGTAAGCTACTTATGGTGCAAATTATCTAAAAAGAGGATTTTATACTTTAATTTGTAGGAAAACAGCTATATCTCACCGATAAGACTAGCCTAATATCATTGCAAACACAAACATTTTATAGTTTTAGCAATATGATAAGCTAAAACTACTTGTATATATACAATAAACGATACAGTTTACAAGAAAACTATGAAAAACGCTGGAAATATACCGTTATATAACAATAAAGAACCTAGTACCTCTATCGATTTTATTAGCTTAATGTAATGTAGCTACTATAGGTGCAAATTATTCTAAAAAAAAAGGATTGTATACTTCAATTTGTAGGAAAACAGGCTATATATGCACCGATTAACTAGCTTAAAATCATGAAAAGAAACACATTTTGAGGGTATAAAAGCATTATCATAAGGTAAATTCCTTCTATTAATTATATAACACAACAATTAACAAGAAACTATGAAAAACGTATATATAAAATTGTATCACAATATAGAGTATCAAATCTATTAATAAGCTTGGAGTAGTTTAAAATAGAAATTTCTAACGAAAACAACATTAATACCACATGTTGAATTTCTCTATCAAAAAAAGGGCTGAATAATGTCAATTTTCACATTTTTTAGACTTCAAAAATACATTTTTAAAACACTTGAAAAAACGTTTATTTGTGAATAAAATTGATACATAAAATCATGAAAAATAATATTTTAAGCTCTTAATATTATAAAATATAGTTGTCGTTAAATATAAAAGGGCTGAATAAGTCAAAATTTGACATTTTTAAGGTTTCAAAAAATGCCATTAAAATTATGAAAAAACGTTGTTTTGAGGATTAAAAATTGATACTTAAATTTCATGAAAATGCATATTTTTTAGCTCATAACATTGTAAAGTATAGTTGTGTAAAAGTGCTGAATAATGTCAAATTTCGATATTTTTTAGCCTTTCAAAAAAACATTGAAAACTTGAAAAAAACATTGTTTTAAGATAAAATTGATATCTAAATTCATGAAAAATAAATATTTTTTAGCTATTAATTTTGTAAAATATAGTGTAGCAAATATCAAAGCTATTTAGCTACATATATAAAGAAATATACTTCAATTTGTAGAAAAAAAACAACTTTCACTGAAAATAGCTAACATCATTGAAAACACTTACATTTTAGGTTTTATAGCAATATGATTGTAAAACGAATTGTATATATACCAATAACGCTACAGTTTTCCAAGAAACTATGAAAAACCGCTTGCAATACTACCATTATAATCACAATAAAATAACTTATTACTCCTCAATTATTAGCTTAATGTAAGTAAAGCTACTGATAGGTGCAAAATTATTTAAAAAGAGGATTTTATACTCAGTTGGTAGGAAAACAGCTATATATCACCGATAACTAGCTAAATCATGACAACACTACATTTTATGGGTTTATAGCATATGATTAAGTAAAAACTACTTGTATATTATACAGTAACGTTACAGTTACAAGAAACTATGAAAAAAAAACGCTTGCAATATACCGTTATATCACAATAATAACCTCTTACTCTTCTATATTAGCTTAATGTAATGTAAGATACTTATAGGTGCATCTACTCTAAAAAGAGTATTTATACTCACTTGTAGGAAAACAGCTAGATCTCAACTATAACTAGCTAATCTCATTGAAAACACTACCTTTTTTATGGGTTATATCAATATGATAAGTAAAACGACTTGTATACTATACCATACGCTACAGTTTACAAAGAAACTATGAAAAACGCTTCGCAAATACCGTGATACACAATAATAACCTCATACTCTTTATTATAGCTCCTAATGTATAATGTAAGCTACTTTATAGGTGCAAACTTATTCTAAAAAGAGGATTGTATACATCAATTTGTAGGAAAACAGACTATATATCACCGACAACAAGCTAATATCATTTGAAAAACACTACATATATGGGTTTTATAGCAATTTGCTAAGTAAAACGACTTGTATTATACAATAACCGCTTACAGCTTTACAAGAAACTATGGAAAAAAACGGTTTGCAATATACCGTTGTATCAACAAATAATAACCTCTTACTTATATTAATAGATTAATGTAATGTAAGCCACCGCTAATAATAGGTGCAAAATTATTCTAAAAAGAGGATTTTATACTTCAATTTGTAGGAAAACAGATATATATCAACCGATAACTAGATAATATCATTGAAAACACTACATTTTATGGGTTTATAGCAATATGATAAATAAAATTACTTTTATATATACAATACAGCTACAGTTTGCAAGAAACAATGAAAAACGCTTGCAATATACAGTTATATCACAATAAATAACCTCTTACTCTTCTATTTAATAGCTTATTGTAATGTAAGCTACATATAGGTGCAAATTATTCTAAAGAGAGGATTTTATACTTCAATTTGTAGGAAAACAGCTATATATCACCGATAACTAGCTAATATCATTGAAAACACAACATTTTATGGGTTTATAGCAATATGATAAGTAAAACTACTTGTATATATACAATAACGTTACAGTTTACAAGAAACTATGAAAACCGCTTGCAATATACCGTTATATCACAATAAATAACCTCTTACTCTTATATTTAATAGCTTATTGTAATGTAAGCTACTTATAGGTGCAAATTATTCTAAAAAGAGGATTTTATACTTCAATTTGTAGGAAAACAGCTATATATCATTAAAAACACTACATTTTATGGGTTTATAGCAATATGATAAGTAAAACTACTTGTATATATACAATAACGCTACAGTTTACAAGAAACTATGAAAAACGCTTGCAATATACAGTTATATCACAATAAATAACCTCTTACTCTTCTATTTAATAGCTTTATGTAATGTAAGCTACTTATAGGTGCAAATTATTCTAAAAAGAGGATTTTATACTTTAATTTGTAGGAAAACAGCTATATATCACCGATAACTAGCTAATATCATTGCAAACACAACATTTTATAGGTTTATAGCAATATGATAAGTAAAACTACTTGTATATATACAATAACGCTACAGTTTACAAGAAACTATGAAAAACGCTGGCAATATACCGTTATATAACAATAAATAACCTATTACTCTTCTATTTATTAGCTTAATGTAATGTAAGCTACTTATAGGTGCAAATTATTCTAAAAAAAGGATTGTATACTTCAATTTGTAGGAAAACAGCTATATATCACCGATAACTAGCTAAAATCATTGAAAAGAACACATTTTGAGGGTTATAAAGCATATCATAAGGTAAAATTCCTTCTATAAGAATAACACAACAATTAAACAAGAAACTATGAAAAAACACGCTATATAGACCAATTGTATCACCAATATAGGAGTATCAAACTCATATAGCTTGGAGTAGTTTAAAATAGAATCTAACGAAAAACAACATTAACTACCACATTTGAATTTCTCTATCAAAATAAAGGGCTGAATACCTGTCAATTTTCGACATATTTTTTGCCTTCTAAAAAGAAATAAAAAACACTTGCAAAAACGTTAGTTTGATGAAAAATTGATACATAAATTTCATGAAAAATAAATTTTTTAAGCTATTAATATTAATAAAATATAGGTTTGTTATGTAAAAGGGCTGAATTAATGTCAAATTTTACATTTTTAAGGCTTTCAAAAATTGCATTAAAATACTTGAAAAAAACGTTGTTTTGAGGATTAAAATTGATACTGAAATTCATGAAAATGCATATGTTTAGCTCCTAACATTGTAAAGGTATAAGTTGTGTAAAAGTGCACTGAATATGTCAAAATTTCGACATTTTTAGCCTTCCAAAAAAAACTGAAATATTGGAAAAAAAAACACGTTTTAAGATCTAAAATTGATATCTAAAATTCATTGAAAAAACATATTTTTAGCTATTCAATTTTGTAAAATATGTTGTATAAATATCCAAAGCTATTTAGTACATATATAAAGAAATAACTTTCAATTTGTAGAAAAAAAAACAAAACTCTTCACTGAATAACTAGGCTAACATCATTGAAAACACTACATTTTATGGTTTGATAGTAATATGATAGTAAAAACGTGTATATAACAAAACGCTACGTTACAAGAAACTATGAAAACGCTTGCAATAACTATAAACATATATCACAATAAATAACCTATTACTCCTCAGATTTATTAGCTTAATGTAATGTAAGCTACTTATAGGTGCAAATATTTTAAAAAGAGGATTTATACTTCAGTTTGTAGAGAAAACAGCTATATATCACCGATAAAATAGCAATATCATTGAAAACACTACATTTATGGGTTTTATAGCAATATGATTAGTAAAAACTTACTGGTAATAATACAATAAACGTTATACAACTTTACAAGAAACTATGAAAAACGCTGGCAATATCCCGTTATTATATCACAATAAATAACCTCTTACTCTTCTATTTATTAGCTTAAGTAACTGTAAAAGCTACTTATAGTGCCATCTTACTCTAAAAGAGTCATTTTATACTTTCAATTTGTAGGAAAACAGCTATATATCAACGATAACTAGCTAATATCATTGAAAACACCTACATTTATAGGGTTTATAGCAATAGATAAGTAAAAACTACTTGTATATAGACCATAACGCTACAGTTTACAAGGAAACTATGAAAAAACGCTTGCAATATACCGGTATAGCACAATTAATACCTCTTACTCTTTTATTTAATAGCTTAATGTAATGTAAGCTACGTTAGGTGCAAATTTATTCTAAAAGAGGATTTTATACATCAATTTGTAGGAAAACAGGGTATTATATACGACAACTAAGTAATATCATGGAAAAAAACTACATTATCATGGGTGTATAGCAATTTGCTAAGTAAAAAACTTGTATATATACAATAACGCTACAGTTTACACGAAACTATGAAAAAAGTTTGCAATATACCGTTTATATCACAATTAATCAATCCTCTTACTCTTGTATTTACTAGCTTAATGTAATGTAAGCTATTATAGGTGCAAATTATTCTTAAAAAAAGAGGACTTTATACTTCAATTTGTAGGAAACACAATTTTATGGGGGGTATAGCAAATATGATAAGGTAAAACTACTTGTATATATTACAATAACGTTACAGTTTACAAGAAACTATGAAAAACGCTTGCAATATACCGTTATATCACAATAAATAACCTCTTAATCATATATTTAATAGCTATTGTAATGTAAAGCTACTTTATAGGTGCAAAATTATTCTAAAAAGAGGATTTTATACTTCAATTTGTAGGGAAAACAGCACTCATAGCACCAATAATTAGCCTAACATCATTAACAAACACTACATTGTATGGGTTTATAGCAATATGATAAGTAAATTACTTGTATATAATACAATAACGCTACAGTTTACAAGAAACTATGAAAACGCTTGCAATTATACAGTTATCTCACAATTAAATAACTCTTCCTCTTCTATTTAATAAGCTTATGTAATGTAAGCTACTTATAGGTCAAATTATTCTAAAAAGAGGAAATTTTATACTTTAATTTGTAGGAAAACAGCTACATATCCACCGATACTAGCTACTATCATTGCAAACACAACATTATAGGTGTATAGCAATATGATAAGTAAAATAATTGTAATATATACAAGAACGCTACAGTTTAACAAGAAAACTATGAAAAAACGCTGGCAAATTATACCGTTATATAACAATAAATAACCTATTACTCTTCTATTTATAGCTTAATGTAATGTAAGCTTATTATAGGTTGCAAATTATCTTAAAAAAAGGATTGTATACTTCAAATTTGTAGGAAAAACAGTATATATCACCGATAACTAGCTAAAATCATTGAAAAGAAACATTTGAGGGTATAAAGCATTATCAAAGGTAAATTCCCTTCTATTAATGGATATAACCACAAACAATTAACAAGAAAACTATGAAAAAACACGGTATAATATACAATTGTATCACAGTTATTGAGAGTATCAAACTCCCATATAAAGCTTGGAGTAGTTTAAAATAGAAAATTTCCACGAAAACAACATTAAATACCACATTTGAATTTCTCTATCAAAAAAAGGGCTGAATATGTCAATTTTCGACATTTTTTAGCCATCAAAAATACATTTAAAAACACTTGAAAAAACGTTATTTTGATGAATAAAATTGATAACATAAATTTCAATGAAAAATTTACATATTTAAAGCCTCTTAAGATTATAAAAATATAGTTGAGCAAAAGTGCGGCTGAATAAGTCAAAATTGACATGCTTAAGGCTTTTCAAAAATGCATTAAAATACTGAAAAAAAAGTTGTTTGGAGGATTTAAAAATTGATACTTAAATTTCATGAAAAATGCAATTTTAGCTCAGAACATTGTAAAGGATAGTGTGTAAAAAGTCTGAATAATAGTCAATTTCGGACATTTTTTAGACTTTCAAAAAACATGAAATACTTGAAAAAAAACATTGTTTTAAGATTAAATTGATATCTAAATTCAGAAAAATAAATTATTTTTAGATATTAATTTTGTAAACATATTGAAGCAAATAGCCCAAAGTATTTAGCTAATATATAAAGAAATATACTTCAATTTGTAGAAAAAAAACAAACTCGTAACTGATTAACTAGCTAACATCATTGAAAACACTACATTTTATGGTTTTATAGCACAATATGATTAGTAAAACTACGTATATATACAATAACGCTACATTTTACAAGAAAAACTATGAAAAACGCTTGCAAATATACCATTATATCACAAATTAAATAACCAGTATCCTCAATTTTAGCTTAATGTAATGTAAGCTAATTAGTAGGTGCAAATTATTTTAAAAGAGGATTTTCATTACTTCAGTTTTGTAGGAAAAACAGCTATATATCACCGATAACTAGCTAATATCATGGAAAACACTCCAGTTTTAGGGGTTCTTATCGCAATTAATGATAAGTAAAACTAATTGTAAATATACATAACGTTACAGTTACACCGAAACTATGAAAAACGCTGGCAATATACCGTTATATCACAATAAATAAATCTTACTCATTCTATTTATTAGCTTAATAATGTAAGCTACTTATAGGTGCACTCTTACTCTCAAACGTGAGTTATTGTTCTATTACTTCCATTTGTAGGGAAAAACAGCTATATATCACGTATAGAGATAATATCATTGAAAACACTACATTGTATGGGTTTATCGCAATATGATAAGTAATACTTGTATATATACCATAACGCTACAGTTTAACAAGAAACTATGAAAAACGCTTTGCAATATACCGTTATATCACAATTAATAACCTCTTATCTTTTATTTAATAGCTCAATGTAAGGTAAGCTACTTAAGGTGCAATTCTTCTTAAAAGAGGATTTAGACCAGCAATTTGTAGGAGGAAAAACAGTTTATATATCACCGACAACAAGGCTAATATCATTGAAAACAACGACATTTATATGGGTTTATAGCAATTTGATAAGTAAAACTACTTGTATATATACAATAACGTACAGTTTACAAGAAACTATGAAAAACGTTTGCAATATACCGTTTATATCACAATTAATAAACTTGACTCTTATATTTAATAGCTTAATGTAAATGAGTACTTATAGGTGCAAATTTATTATAAAAAGATGATTTATACTCAATTGTAGGAAAACAGCTTATATCACCGATAACTAGCTAATATCATGAAAAACACTACATTTTATGGGGCTATAGCAAATATGATGAAGTGAAACTACTTTGTAATATACAATAACGCCTTCAGTTTACAAGAAGAAACTAGAAAAACGTTTTGCAATATAACCGTTTTATATCACAATTAATAACCTCTTATCTTATATTTAATGTTACTGGAATGTAAGCACTTATAGGTGCAAAAATTCTATAAAAGAGGATTTATACTTCAAGTTGTAGCCGGGAAAACAGCTAATAATCACCGATCACAGCTAAATCATGTAAAAACATACTTTTATGGGTTTTATAGCAAATGATAAGTAAAAACTACTTGTATATATACAATAACGCTTCAGTTTACAAGAAACTATGAAAACGCTTGCAATATACCGTTATATCACAATAAATAACCTATTACTCTTCTATTTATTAGCTTAATGTAATGTAAGCTACTTATAGGTGCAAATTATTTTAAAAAGAGGATTTTATACTCCAATTGTAGGAAACAGCTATATATCACCGATAACTAGCTAATATCATTGAAAACACTACATTTTATGGGTTTATAGCAATATGATAAAAAATTTACTTTTATATATACAATACAGCTACAGTTTGCAAGAAACAATGAAAAACGCTTGCAATATACAGTTATATCACAATAAATAACCTCTTACTCTTCTATTTAATAGCTTATTGTAATGTAAGCTACATATAGGTGCAAATTATTCTAAAGAGAGGATTTTATACTTCAATTTGTAGGAAAACAGCTATATATCACCGATAACTAGCTAATATCATTGAAAACACAACATTTTATGGGTTTATAGCAATATGATAAGTAAAACTACTTGTATATATACAATAACGTTACAGTTTACAAGAAACTATGAAAACCGCTTGCAATATACCGTTATATCACAATAAATAACCTCTTACTCTTATATTTAATAGCTTATTGTAATGTAAGCTACTTATAGGTGCAAATTATTCTAAAAAGAGGATTTTATACTTCAATTTGTAGGAAAACAGCTATATATCACCAATAATTAGCTAATATCATTAAAAACACTACATTTTATGGGTTTATAGCAATATGATAAGTAAAACTACTTGTATATATACAATAACGCTACAGTTTACAAGAAACTATGAAAAACGCTTGCAATATACAGTTATATCACAATAAATAACCTCTTACTCTTCTATTTAATAGCTTTATGTAATGTAAGCTACTTATAGGTGCAAATTATTCTAAAAAGAGGATTTTATACTTTAATTTGTAGGAAAACAGCTATATATCACCGATAACTAGCTAATATCATTGCAAACACAACATTTTATAGGTTTATAGCAATATGATAAGTAAAACTACTTGTATATATACAATAACGCTACAGTTTACAAGAAACTATGAAAAACGCTGGCAATATACCGTTATATAACAATAAATAACCTATTACTCTTCTATTTATTAGCTTAATGTAATGTAAGCTACTTATAGGTGCAAATTATTCTAAAAAAAGGATTGTATACTTCAATTTGTAGGAAAACAGCTATATATCACCGATAACTAGCAAAAAATCATTGAAAAGAACACATTTTGAGGGTATAAAGCATTATCATAAGGTAAATTCCTTCTATTAATGATATAACACAACAATTAACAAGAAACTATGAAAAACACGTAAAATATACAATTGTATCACAATATAGAGTATCAAACTCCTATTATAAGCTTGGAGTAGTTTAAAATAGAAATTTCTAACGAAAACAACATTAATACCACATTTTGAATTTCTCTATCAAAAAAAGGGCTGAATAATGTCAATTTTCGACATTTTTTAGCCCTTCAAAAATACATTAAAACACTTGAAAAAACGTTATTTTGATGAATAAAATTGATACATAAATTTCATGAAAAATACATATTTTAAGCTCTTAATATTATAAAATATAGTTGTGTAAAAGTGCTGAATAATGTCAAATTTTGACATTTTTAAGGCTTTCAAAAATGCATTAAAATACTTGAAAAACGTTGTTTTGAGGATTAAAATTGATACTTAAATTTCATGAAAATGCATATTTTTAGCTCATAACATTGTAAAGTATAGTTTTGTAAAGTGCTGAATAATGTCAAATTTCGACATTTTTTAGCCTTTCAAAAAAAAATTGAAATACTTGAAAAAACATTGTTTTAAGATTAAAATTGATATCTAAATTTCATGAAAAATACATATTTTTAGCTATTAATTTTGTAAAATATAGTTGTAGCAAATATCCAAAGCTATTTAGCTACATATATAAAGAAATATACTTCAATTTGTAGAAAAAAACAACTCTTCACTGATAACTAGCTAACATCATTGAAAACACTACATTTTATGGTTTTTAGCAATATGATTAGTAAAACTACTTGTATATATACAATAACGCTACAGTTTACAAGAAACTATGAAAAACGCTTGCAATATACCATTATATCACAATAAATAACCTATTACTCCTCAATTTATTAGCTTAATGTAATGTAAGCTACTTATAGGTGCAAATTATTTTAAAAAGAGGATTTTATACTTCAGTTTGTAGGAAAACAGCTATATATCACCGATAACTAGCTAATATCATTGAAAACACTACATTTTTGGGTTTATAGCAATATGATAAGTAAAACTACTTGTATATATACAATAACGTTACAGTTTACAAGAAACTATGAAAAACGCTTGCAATATACCGTTATATCACAATAAATAACCTCTTACTCTTCTATTTATTAGCTTAATGTAATGTAAGCTACTTATAGGTGCATCTTACTCTAAAAAGAGTATTTTATACTTCAATTTGTAGGAAAACAGCTATATATCACCGATAACTAGCTAATATCATTGAAAACACTACATTTTATGGGTTATAGCAATATGATAAGTAAAACTACTTGTATATATACCATAACGCTACAGTTACAAGAAACTATGAAAAAACGCTTGCAATATACCCTTATATCACAATTAATAACCTCTTACTCTTTTATTTAATAGCTTAATGTAATGTAAGCTACTTATAGGTGCAAATTATTCTAAAAAGAGGATTTTATACATCAATTTGTAGGAAAACAGCTATATATCACCGACAACAAGCTAATATCATTGAAAACACTACATTATATGGGTTTATAGCAATTGATAAGTAAAACTACTTGTATATATACAATAACGCTACAGTTTACAAGAAACTATGAAAAACGTTGCAATATACCGT
>JACEEZ010023843.1:15000-34508 GCA_016584305.1 Chionoecetes opilio | reverse complement strand
CAGGAGGCCCTGGTTCCTCTGCCCCCCCGGGGCCAAATTAAAAAGCTTTTTTTCCCCCGGGGGGGCCCTACCCCGTCACGGGGAAAAGCGAGGACCACAGCTGAGGCACGGCTCTCTCAACTGCCTGTTGTTCTTCGTCAGGCAGGACCCAGCAACAAGGTAGTTGCGCCAGCAACGACCATCTCTCCGAACTTCTTTTCCTAACGACGAAACTACAAAGCCTCCCTTTTCGGTCGTTAACGCGTCGGAAGGCGCTGATTTGGCTAAGGCGAGTAATGACGTCATCAAGCGCGTCATCAGTCACCAGCCAATGACAAACATTTTTAAAACTTCTCTACCAATCACAAGTCAGCGAGACATATTTCCGGGCAAGAATGGCATGCCAGACTGCCTCTCTCCGCCTTCTTTCCCCGTCATCTCAAACTAATTCTCGTTTTATTCGGAATGCTTGCGTTTTAAGGAGTTTTAATGTATCAGATAGTAAGATGTATAAGTAAGGAGCCTGTGTTGCTAGTGTTTTGGTGGTAGAAGGTGTGTGTGTGGGTTGAAATAGTGAATATTTGTGATATGGGGAGGCCCCGCGGCAAGGCCTCTCCGTCCCTCTGCCCCGCCATCAGTCACCTCATCATAACATCTTTAAATCACCCTTATTTAAGGTGACACACGGTGCTACATTGATTTAGATAATGACAAGTATATATAACATCTCACCATAATCACTAAGTTGTATAATAACGAGTAATAAGACGTTTAATCCTGCCCAAACCTACAGTGGCGGAGGAGCTGGCGGCTCCAGCCGCCACACTAAAAATTTTTGAGTAAAAACCCGCAGTTATCCGCCTCACCTGTGCCTTCCTGAAGAAGACAGTCAGCTCCCACGCCTGTGATAGCACCATAGGATATCACCAGGTATCATAGGATTCCTCAAGGGGTTCTCGCTCCCCTACTAAATATTACCAAAGACATCTATCTCCCTTGGTGAAGTTGGTGTTGATATCCACCTCACGGGCTTCATCATGCTCAGGCTGCTGCTGCTGCTGCCGAAGGACGCGCTGCCAGACGTAGATGAGTCCCTTGCTTGTATTTCATCTCTTTACTCATATATATGAATAATATCCATCCAAATGCAATCATATGTCTACATTCACCTATAAAAAAGATATTTCATAGCCTACCAAGCAATAATGAGCATGCCTGGAGACTTCCGACCTCTGCTAATACCGGTCTTGAGCAGTCGTTGGCCAGTGTGCACGTTAACGACGAAACCGACGACTTTTCCGCGCTGTGGGTTCCGTCGTTGGACTAACGACCAAAAAAAGGTCTTTAAGTGTTTTGTGGCTTCTGGCCCAGGTGGCAGCCTGTCTGTCCCTCCACAATATCGGTGTAATGCATCTCACCATGTAGCGACATGATTTGTTCTCCGTCAGGAAGCAGCCTGCCATTCCTCAGTCAAGAGGCAGCTCGGCATATCTCACCATGTAGCGACCTCATTTTGTTCTCATTATTTATACATTATTTCTCACCTTCACTGTCTTTTTACGTATACCTTTTGCGTCTCGTTACACAGTAATGTGAATTAATATAAGCGCACTCGATGAGATACTTAATTACTGTACGAATCCTATAGTTGTAAATAAAGGTAGCGTAGCTTTGCTGTTAAAATTTGGCCTTCCTTGTTTACCTAGTACATGTAGCTATAGGTGGCAGGGCATGACAGGTTCTGGCTTTCCGTTTTTTTCCCCTTTCTGAATGAAGTTTTAATTTCAGTGATTGCATTTGTTTTTGTGACAGCTCGCTGTTTGCTTACCATAAGACCCGTGGAACAAAGTTTCCGGCCAAAAAGTGTATAACTCTTTCCCAATTATTGTCGGATTGAGCTGAAATTTGACATGCAAGTAGTGCTGTCAAAATCAATGGGGTTGTCGGAAGAATTATTTTGCGTAAAACAAGCCCTTAATGAGTAATTACGTAAACTACTCCTAAATTTTTGTCGAATTGGGGCTGATATTTGACCATCGAAGTAGTGCTGTCAAAATCAATGGGGGTCTGTTTAAAAAAACTTTTTGCATAGAACAAGCCCTTAATGAGTAATTCACGTAATGGAATTAAATTTGGCTGGAAAAGTGGCTCGTTGTCACGTTCCAGCCGCAAGAAAAATGAGCCAAAAGCAAAGGGGCCAGAGGCTGGACGTCTATACTTGATATATTTTCTTCCTCTTGTTTTAGGAAATCTTCGTATTGAAGTCGTCATCGGTATAGCTGGTATTTCATAGTAGCCTACTATATAGGCTATAATTAACTTGAGCTTATCTAGAATGGAAATTCATTCTTACACAAAATGCACCATGGGATATATGGTGAACAGCTAGTTGGTGGAAGTAAAAAAATCTGCTCTAGCTGACTCTTTTTCACTTTAGTCTACTACGGTAGCCGTCCATATATGCCCGATAGTGAACCTGGAACTGTTGAGTACAGTAAGGTTTTATGCTTGAAATGTAATGTACTCATCCTAAGGATGCAGAAACTGCCGGATGCTAAATAAGTGTGATTTACAGAAAACCCCCCATTCACAGGACTAACAACAAATTTAATTCCAACATTCCCACCCAATTTTAAGAAAAATCTGATCCTCCAGCTGGTTACTAGGGGGCGTACAACTTTTTGTTTCTTCATACAGGGAATTTTCACTTAGAATTAGAGTACTTGAGACACACTCTTAAACTAAAATGGGTATCCCCTACCATTCATTAAACACGTATATTGGTAAAACAGTTAAAAAAAACTACACTCATCCCCTCCTCTAATACATACCGCTCATAAAGACGTTGTGGTATTTTATAATTCCCTTCATAGTTAAACAAAAAATCTTTTTCCATTCGAAACAAAGCTCAACTCCTGCTTCGGCAATGTTATCTACAAGTCTCGCTTAGAGACTTAGTGTTCAAGGCCCCCTTTTACTTTTTAAACATTGTTTTAAAAAACTCAAGGAGAGAATCCCTGATGCCCTGCGTTCCTCAGTGGTGTACCAATTTAAGTGCAGTAGCTGTAAAGGCCTGTCCAGACTAGGGGTGATGAGGCTGGCGGTGAGGCTGGCGCTGTTTTAAAATTTTGACTGTTTCAAACAAACCCCCAGGCTGATGCTGGGCCGCTCCAACCCTCCCCCCATATTTGCTGCAACTGCCCTCGTCATTCACGCATTTAGTGGCCCCGACATGCCTCCAGTGAAGGCAGGTCGTATATCGCAGCGCTCCGTGAAAAATGTCTTGTTCAAGTTGTACTAACCACGTTGAGTGGACACGGGAGCAATACTCTTTACTTGATTGAATTATTGAAGCAGCATCCGTGCATCTGGGATGTTAATAGCAAGGACTACAAGATGGGGGGACATCAAGAGTGCAAAGTCTGGAAGCAATGAGAACTGATTGTTCTCAATTTTCTGAATTTTGAATTTATTTTTTTTCTGTTTACAGACGTCTGGTGGCGTTAATACTTACATTTCTTACTTTCTTACAAATACTTACAAATAAACATTATATAAATAAAAATTTGATAATGTGATAATTATAGTAGTATTAATAATCATATTCTCATAGTGGAAAGAGGAGGATTAATAACAGGGAGTGGCATGGAGAGGTAAGGGAGAAAGGCATTTTTTTAGAATAGGGCCACGATAAAAAATTCGTCGTGTTCTCGTTGTTTTCTATGGAGCTGAATGGCGCGTCCCGCCGTGATGAGGGATGGCGGTGAGGGCATAGTCTGGACACAAGGCTGGTTTTTCAACAGGGTTCCCATGCCTCACCGCCAGCCTCATCACCCTAGTCTGGACAGGCCTTAACGCTGCTTATATTGGGCAGACCAAGCGCCACCTCACACTAGGATCGCGGAGCATCGGGGATTGTCTCACAGGAATGGTAAACCAGTGTCCAAACCACCATTCCAGCCATTCGGGAACATTCCGAAGCCTCAGGCCACCCAATAACGAACCAAGACTTCAATATTTTATACACAAGCTCCCACGACTCCCCCGATGGATATGTGAGAGCCTCCTCACCCACCCCCCACAAACCATTCCCTTTGCGCACAGGGCACTTCAACCCCGCTTGTGTGCTTCTAAACCATGTGGGGAAACCCCACCACTCCCACTGTTAAGTTGATTGGTTAGGTGTGTGTTTTTTATTTACTGTTTTAAAATTTAATTTTTTATTTAGGTTAGGCTTTTTAAATGTTCATATCATTAAAAATTTGTATATTTTCATTTTAACATTTTTTTTTTGTATTATAGTCGATTTTAGGCTGATGATGGCTTATGTATAGCCGAAACGTTCAATAAAACAATCAAGATGTTTTTACCCGCGCTGGTTTTTATCTTAAATTATAAAAATCTCCCGCTTCCTTCATGGAGAAATTTATTGCCTCTATTATATTATATATATATATATATATATATATATATATATATATTATATTATATATTGTTATATATTATATATATATATATGTATATATATATAATATATATTGTATATATATATATAATATTATTGATATATATATATATATATATTGTATAATATATATATTTTATTGTATATAATATATATATATATTGTATATATATATATATTGTATATATATATATATTGTTATATATATATAAAAATTTTATATATATATAAAAATTTATATAATATATATATATACAATATATATATATATTATATATTATATATTTATAATATATTATATATATATTATAAATTAATATAAAAATTGGTTTTTTTAATTCATACTCAAGAAGTAGAAATAAATAGAATCACAATTAGAACATTTGTGAAAACAAACAAAAATGTAATGGAAATATATTATGGATTTATTATTGGTTATACAAACGTGCATTATTTATTTGATTTTTGCTACAACAAATTGTTTTTCTTTTCTTAATCCCAGCGCTCATGAGTTTAGGGGCAACATTTCCAAGAGCTTATTGGCAGTGGCAATATTACCAGGTACTATGTAGGCTGTATTACCCCCCCCCCCGCCTCTCTCTCTTCTCTCTTTCTCCTCTCTCCCCTCTCTTCTCCTCTCTCTCTTTTTCTTCTCTCTTCCTCTCTCTCTCTCTTTTCTTTTCAGTTCCGAGATATCCCCATTAACAGTGATTCCAGAAGGGATAATCTCGTGTCGCAGGGCAGCGAGCTGATGGTGTTGGTATGGTGACGAGTACGGGGCTGAACTGGCCTGCCCCCGCACCAGGCGCCCGCCGAGGCCTACAAACCCCGTCGGCGACGCCTCTCGAGGAGGCCGCCGCCCCCCTCCCACCTGCCGCGCCTCTTACACCAAAGGGTTTTGCCGGCCAGCCCATCCGTCCGTCCGCCCCGGCCTCGCCAATGCCCCGAAACGCGAGTTTGTGTGTGTGATGTGAGTGGAGTTGGAGTTGGAGAGAGAGGGGAGAGAGAGAGGGGAGAGAGAGAGAGAGAGAGAGAGAAGAGGAGAGAGAGAGGAGAGGAAAAGAGGAGAGAGGGGAGAGAGAGAGAGAGAGAGGGGAGAGAGGAGAGAGAGGAGAGAGAGAGGGGAGAGAGGAAGAAGGGGGGAGAGAGAGAGAGAGAGAGAGAGAGGAGGAGAGAGAGAAGAGAAAAGAGAGAGGGGGAAAGGGAGAATCACTTTTTTTCTTCCTTCAGGTGTCGTCTATGTTTACAGGTTCCCTTAATGGCTGCGATACGGGACACAGAAGTAAGAAAAGAGGTCCTCGAGGCCACAGTGACCTGCAGGACAGTGCCCACAAAAAAGGCCGCCGACAGAGACCTCGGCATAACACCGGCGGCGGTGTACGGTCTGGGGGGGTTTTGGTTTAAATCCAGGGCCCATACTTATAAAGATTTAGGATTCGTCCTAGGATTCGTTCCTAACCCTGCTTCCCCTAAGGTTCGAGGAAAGTCTAAGGGGACGCGTCCTAAGACGGCGGCTTAGGGACGAAAGCGCTGGGGCGCTACATTTAAGCAAGAGTCCAATTTTGGATTTCATGAAATATCACTACTAAGATTTCATCAGAAAGGTTTATAAAAAAATAAAAAAAAACACAAGATTAATATTTCTATGATGATTGCTGAAGACTACAACGAAAGGGAATTCATCTATAAAGAATAATTGAAACCAATATGCCAACGTTCCGTTCAAAAGACACAAAACATTGACATTGTCTTCGCTCTATCGACGAGGAAAAATAATATTTTTCAGGACAAGGACTTTCAAACCTTGGGGCCAGCTCTTTCAGCAAGGAAAAATTTTCCTATGTCCTGCGAGGGGAAATTTTTTCCATGCCGAGATGATCGGCGAAGAGCAAGGCAGATGCCTGACAGGCCATCGTCAACCCATGATCGCCGCGCCGCCTTCCATAGCGAGAGATACGTCAAGGACTGCCGGTTATAAATGGACGAGGACTTCGCGGTTCGTTTTCAAAGGACACCGACTATTTTTTTCCTGGCCAAACAATAGGTTCTTTTTCTAATGGAGATAGGGTTATAATGGAGGGAGAGTTTCGGCGGTCGTTTTCAGAGACACCGGACTATTTTTTCTTGGCCTACAATAGGTGCTTGGGAAATACTTTGGAGCTCCTCCTTCCGGCTTTGACTGAAATGAACTACCGCACTGTATTGTATGCTTATTTTTACTTCACATCTGTAAAGGTTCCAGCGTGCCGCTCAGCCTTGGTTAACCCACACGGCCGCTATGAAATATGAGGTGCCTCAAAAAATTCAAAGTCCAGTTAGGTTAGGTTAGGTTAGGAATACTTTTGTGGTTAAGGTTAGGTTAGGTTAGGTTAGGTATATTTTTGTGGTTAAGGTTAGGTTAGGTTAGGTATAACTTTGTGGTTAAGGTTAGGTTAGGTTAGGTATACTTTGTGGTTAAGGTTAGGTATACTTTGTGGTTTAAGGTTAGGTTAGGTAAAACTTTGTGGTTAAGGTTAAGTTAGGTTCGGTTAGGAAATACTTTGGGGTTTTAAGGTTAGGTTAGGTTAGGTATACTTTGTGGTTAAGTTAGGTTAGGTTTAATTTTGTGGTTAAATTTTAAGTTGGGTTTGGGTTTTAGGTATACTTTGTGGTTAAGGTTAGGTTAGGTTAGGTATACTTTGTGGTTTAAGGTTAGTTAGGTTAGGTATACTTTGTGGTTTAAGGTTAGGTTGGGTTTTAGGTTAGGTATACTTTGTGGTTTAAGGTTAGGTTAGGTTAGGTTGGGTTTATACTTTGTGGTTAAGGTTAGGTTAGGTTAGATTTTTACATATAGTGACTTTGATGATTTTTTGGGGAGCCATAAAAATCACTTAATTTGCTTCCCCCACCCAAAAAAAAACCCCGTATTCCCGCCAGTTCCCCAGGCTTGTTGCTATAGGGGGGAAGAAAAAAAAAAGATAGGGGTTAAGGACTTCTTCCAAAGTTGTACCGTTCCTTGTTCTAATGAAGAGTTTTTTTATTTTGCGCAAACCCATAAAAAAAAAGATTAAAAAAATGTATACTTTGTGGTTAAGGCTAGGTTAGGTTTTCATTAAAACCAAATATGGTTGGGTTAAAGGTTTTCATTTAAACCCCTTACAGTTAGGTTAGGTTTCTTTAAAAAAACCTATAAGGTTAGGTTTAAGTTTTTTTTTTTTTTTTCATTTTTTTTTTTTTTTTTTTTTTTTTTTTTTTTTTGCGCAAAATAAAACTTTCTCCATTAGAGCAAGCCATATTTTTAGGCCAAGAAAAAATAGTCGGTGCCCTCTGTAAACGACCGCGAAACTCTCGCCCATTATTACCGGAGATAGTTTTATTTTTGCGCAAGCCCACCCCCAGTTTAAAAACAAAAAAAAAAATTATCACCGAATATTATGGTACCATTTCCATTAAAAAACCTATCTCCATCAGAAAAAGCACTAAAACTTGGCCGGGAAAGATTTGGTCAGAGTCTTATAGGTTTTAATGAAACCTATAATGTTGGGTTAGATATACTTTGTGGTTAAGGTTTTGGGTAAAAACTTAAGAACAAAGGCTCCACCCCTATCTCTTCTTATAGCCAACAAGCTTGGGGACATGGGGGGGAACCGGGGGTTTTTGGGTGGGGGAGCACAACACATAAGGGAAATATGGCCCCCCCAAAAAAAAATCCCTAAAAATAGGGATATTCCCTAGTTCATGAGCTTTAAACGGGGAAATATTACCCAGGATTAAGTCTATGTACTAGGGAATTTTCCCTAGTTTAGGGATTTTTTTGTGGGGAGTCATATTTCCCTATGAGTGTGCTCCTTTTGTGGGGGAGCACACATATAAGGGAAATATTTCCCCGATAAAAAAGTCCATGAACTAGGAAAAATTTCCCCTAGTTTAAGGATTTTTTTTTTGGGGGGGCCATATTTCCCTTATGTGTGTGCTCCCCACCCAAAAACCCAGGTTTCCACCATGTCCCCAAGCTTGTTGGCCATAAGAAGAAGTTAGGAGATTGAGCCTTTATTCTAAAAATGACAAACTCTACAGACCTAACCTAGCACCCCTCTCGACCCCTTGTGCTGTGCACTAACCTAACCTAACGTAACCTAACCTAACTAACCTAACCCAACCTAACCTAACCTAACCTGACCTGACCTGCCCTAAACCTAACCTAAAAGGGCCGGTCACAGACACTTTTTCCGGCATCTTTTGGTATTTTTTCTACCAAAAGATTCCCGTAAATGGGGGCCAAAAATATGGGGCGTTCGTCACACGGGCCGTTTCGGCTACGAGCATCTTCTACTGGCATCTTCCGGGAACCCGCAACCAAAACTAAATAATATAAAAACATTATGGATCGCTGAAATTTAATATCGGCCATGTAGACAAAGTAAGGATCGGCACTCATTTAAAATATAAACCAGATGTCTTAAAGACAGTAAGTATAATACGTAGAGCAACATTTGTGTCAGCTTAGCGTGGAGACCTTGTTTTTAAGATTTTCCAGGTTAGTTTGGGTTTCATAAAACCTAAAAGGTTAGGTTAGGTTTCATTAAAATCTATAAGACCCTGACTAATTTTCCCCGGCCAAGTTTTAAGTGCTTTTTCTGATGGAGATACAGTGTTTTTAATGGAAAAACGGTACCCTAAAATTCGGTGTGATTTTTTTTTTTTTTTTAACTTTGGGCTTGCGCAAAATAAAAAAAAAATCTCCATTAGAAAATGCACCTATTGAAGACCAGGAAAAATAGTCGTGTCTGAAAACGACCGCGGAAGTCATCGTCCATTATTACCAAATTGCTGAGTTAGGTTAGGTTAGATTTAGGTATGGTTAAGGTTGGTTTAGGTTATGTTAAGCTTAGGGTAGATTTGGATTAGGTTATGTTGAGTTATTTAGGTTAAAAAAAAAATAATTTGATGGGTTGCGCGATTGTCCGGGTGGTTGGCCACCCCCCAACACACCGCCAACTCCTGCGGAAATATTTACCGTTTGGTTTAGGTCATCCTCGAGCCTGACAATTCTAACCTGTTTTCATAGTAGATTTCTTCATTCTTGGGTCTTTTAAAAACCCAAATTTCCTTCCCATGGCGCAATTGAATAATATGCTGGGTACATATACTACCTAGAATCTAGTTCTTTTCAACCAAAACTGTAAGAGTTAGGTTAGAGGTGGGGTTTGGTATATTTAAACAGATGATATCAAGAACAAAAGAAATTATTTAAGACTACGGCAGTGGGAAGAGAAATAAGGGTATATGGATATTGTTCCATGGCTTAATAAATCCCCGACTTATTCAATTTTTAATTTTTATTTAAAAGTGAGCCTACTCTAAATCGCTTTTATTCTCAACATGATACCATTCTTCATCAACAGTTTTGGTGGGGGATGCCCCTTCAATCTGTATCCCCGATACAGATATCAAGGCAGGAGAACATGACTACCTCAAAGAGTGAATAAAAAAAAAACACACTCGTGACTTGGTCATGCACTGATCGCCGTATTTTAGTGTTGCTTTATATTACATCTCCCCCTAGTCTGTCACATATATAATCCCTTCTCGGTCCAAGCGGTATCGCTTGATTAGTTATGGTATCAACAAGTTCGGTCCAGTACATCTATCCTATCCCCGAAAAGTTCTCAGGAGTGGGTTGGAGCACTCCATGTTTACGTCCTTAGGACGAGTCTTAGCCCGCCGGCCCTGCTCGCTAGGACACCTCCCAAACCCCGTCCTAGCCAAACCTCGAAATTAGGACGAGTCCCTTTGCGATTTTAGGATGCGCTCGAAATGATTTAGGACGCCGGTCCCCCATATTTAAACTCGAGCGAGTCTAAGAAGAATCCTAAATCTTTTAAAGTATGGGCCCAGAAGGTTATGTTTTTCGGATGCCATGTAGCGCGCCAGAGGTTTCGATGATTACTTTTCATTTCATCCCGCCGCGCGGAGAGGCAACAGCTTGCTCCCGGCTCCTGCCTCACCCCAGCCGACCCCACGGCCGGAGATTTCCGTGGCGGATTAATTCGCCGTAGGATACTCTGGATGGATTTAAAACCACTCATCTTCATCATTTATACATTTTTTTCTTCATCTTCACTGTCTTTCTTAAGTAATATCTTTTGCGCCTTATTACCCAGTAATGGGGAATATATATAAGCACACTCGATGAGAGACAATTTCTTGTAAATCAAGGAAGCGTAGCTTTGCTTGTTACTCAATCACGGGAAGCGAGACCACAGCTGAGGCCCGCGGGCCTCTCTCAACTGCCTGTTGTTCTTCGTCAGGTGGCAGCCTGTCCTCCAAATATCGGTGTAATGCATCTCACCATGTAGAGACATGATTTGTTCTCCTTCAGGAAGCAGCCTAGCTCCTCAGCAGGTCAAGAGCGCTCGGCATAATCTCCCATGTAGCGACCTCATTTTGTTTCTCATTATTTTACATTATTTTCTCAACCTTCCCACTGTCCTTTTTACGTATATCTTTTGCGTCTCGTTACGCAGTAAAAGTTATTAATATCAGCGCACTCGAACTGAGATACATTAACTGTACGAATCCTATAGTTTGTAAATAACGGTAGCGTAAGCTTTGCTGTTAAAATTTGGCCTTCCCTTGTCCTACCTAGATAATGTAAGCTATAGGTGGCAGGCATGACCGGTCTGGTTTCCGGTTTTTTTTCCACTTACTGAATGAAAGTTTTTAATTTTTCAGTGATTGCATTTGTTTATATATTTGCCTTCCTCTTATCTGAGGAAATCTTTGTATTGAAGTCGTTATCGTAATAGCTGTAATTTCATAGTAGCCTACTATTTAGCCTATAATTAACTTGAGCTTATCTAGAATGGGAAATTTCAATTCTCACACAAATGCCACCATGCATATATGTGAGCACTAGTTGGTGAAGTAAAAAAACTGCATCTAGCTGACTCCTGTCACTTTAATTTAGTCTAGACTACGGTAGCCGTTCCTATATCCCTATAGTGACCCTGGAACTGTTGATACAGTAAAGGTTTTTTTATGCTTGAAATGTAATGTCACAAAAATCCTAAGATGCAGAAACGCCGATGCTAAGTTGCATTTGTTGAGCAATTTGCATAATTGGACCCCTAATTAGCATATTCGTATTATCCTTCCTTATTAAGAAGGCAGCCTATAGAATTTTTTTCAGAAACTGACGCATAGGAGAAGTTATATGTTTGAGTGATTATGTAATCATTACTGAATATATATAACACAACTCGATGAGAGACGATCTTCTTTGTTATATTGGAATTGATTGCATGATGGTAGAGCTCTCCCACGAGAGATGTCAAGATATGAAGAATGAAGTAAGATGGAAGACAGGAGGAGTGTGGATAGACTGATGGAAGTAGCTTTCCTGTGGTAGTGTGCTGAGTGGAGGAATGACCGTCTGTGGCTTGAAAGTGGTAAAATAATTCTTGGAGGGGCGCGCATGATAGGATTATCTCTGTGGCAATTTGCCCTGTATTCACTTCATTTTTTTCAGGTATCCAATCCATCCGTCCCCTTATTGCTTCTATCTGTTAAGCTCCGCGGACGGCCGCACGCTCCCGCTACTCCCGACGGGGGTAAGGAAGGAAACTGCTTGCTCGGAGGCTCAACGGGGGGTGTTTATTATACGTAGCTCCCTGTTTGTAGCGTCCCCACAACCCGCTAATGGTTCTATCCAAATCGGGGTCGCGGGTCGTGGCATGACAAATAACCCCGGCACACCTCTACCTGAGGTGCTGGGTTGGGCTTTTATCTCCTTGTACACGCAGGTACACGGGGCAAGGTGCCCGTGCTTCGGAGATACGGGGGAGCTTACCCTACCTCCCAGGCTTATAAACGCCCCGGGCTTTACCCGGGGGGCGAACCCTCCCTGTTCCCCCCGAGGCCCCTCCTAGCTTGCATAGTTTGCCCGGGTCAATCCTTTATATCGCCCGCCCCTGTCATGCACTGTCAATCATATAGATACATCCCATCTGCTGCGGTCCCTTCCAGGAGACCTGTAATGTGGTGCTCAAGAGGTCCTAAGATCCTGTTGCCGGTGCCTGTAATGCCCCGGGGTTCCGGGGGGGAAACCCAGGGAAAACCTCCTGAAGAGTCTTTAAGGAGTGCGTTGTAGTCGCGTAGAGTTGCACCTCCGGCCCACAGCCGCGCCGCTAGTGGCCTGCCCCCAGCGTCCCGTGGTTCTCCAGGGCCCTGAAAGAGGTCACAGGGGTAGTAGTGGTGAGGGACTCATGGTTCCTCGTAAGAGTAGCACTTCCCTACCCCCTGGGGCAAAGTGAAGGGGCGGCCCCCTTTTGGTTTGCCCCACGGGGGGATCCGGAAGCCAGGCGGCCCCAGGGGAATCACCACCGGAGCGGGCAGTGTGGCAGGGGACATCTTGGTCTCGTAGAGTTGCACTTCCCGCCCCTGGGGTTATGCGGGTTATTCCTTAGTCGTTCCCGTCGAAGCTCGTCGTCCCTGGGGCAAAGTGAAGGAGCCACAGGGGCAAACCGCCGAGCGCCGCTATTTTGCCCCCGCCCGTGGCCCCTTACATATCAGGAGCCCAGGAGGAACACCCAGGGGGGGCAAAGCCACCGACCAGGGCAGGTGCCTGGCAGGAACGTCGGGACTTCGTAAGAGATGAGTTACACCTGCCCCAGGGGACAAGCGGAGTGGCTGGGCGTCGGGCGTCTGGTAAAGAGGACGGCGCGTGTGTTGGCACGTACTTGAGCCGCGTGGTAATCTGGAGGAATACTTCACCCCTAACTCGCTCACCGCGCTAAGACACTATCTCTAAGATATCACCTGCGACGCAATAATAGTGTGGCCACACCAGCAGGAAGGTATATAGAAATCTGTCTTCTTCTCCTCTTTGTTCCGCGGAGGGCCCAGCGTGTGGGGGGTACATGTCAAAGGTTATTTCCTTGCTGACATAAGTGTGAAGTGATGCGTGAATTGAGGGATGAATATTCAGCACTCTTCCTCCTTCTCCCTCGCCCTCCTCACCTTCTCGACTCTCTCACACTCTACTCCCTCACCTTCTCTCACTCTCTCTCTCACTTTCTCTCTCTCTCTCTCTCCTTCTCCTCCCCTCATCTTCTCTTTCGCCGGGGGACGGGGGGGACCCTTAGCTGTGGTCAGCAAATTTTGCAGGTGGGCGCCGGCCACCCCTTCGTAGGGCTGAAAGGAGATTGTTGTAAGCAAAACCCATCAATTGCCTCTCTCTCTATCTACCCCGTCATCAGTACTCTGCCTCTTCCTTCCTTCTCTTCCCATTCCTTCTCTTCCTCCTTCTCTTTCCCCATTTATTCTTCCTTCCCTTCTATTCCCCATTCTCCACGTTCTCAGCCCTCACACTTTCTAACATAAATTTTCTACTAGACTGAGGCGGGGGAAACTGGTCTATAAATAAACGGGTCGGCTTTATTTCTACCTTTAAATATGGGAACGAAATTTACTCTCTTACACTAAGGTATTTTATGCCTTACGTCAGTCATGTAAGTGGGACTGTTTTAGTTTTCCAAAAATTGTCCCCCATATTCCTTCAAAATCCAAATAAAAACAGACATCTGGGCATGGACTTTTCCTACATCTTGAATTAATTTCCAACAGTTTAATTAAGAACCTCCTACAAAATAACTTGTATATCCCCTCAGCACTGTACCCCTTTTTTCACCCCCCTTCTTCCCCTCGAATTAATTTTCCATCGTAAGTGCCATATGACCTCCGAGTCTTGGCACATTTTCCCTTTTTTAGCATTAAATTTAATCTTCCATCGTAAAGACCTCTTGTGTGCATGTGATACTATAATACCTCTTTGTAGCATACAGGGCCCTGAGCTATTCTCGTGGTCGTGGTGTTATGATTGATCAATTTATTCCTTAATTGATGCACACTTTGCCACTATCACTTCTAGTCCATTCCAGGCATCTAAGTTTCTATTGGGAAAGCTGTACTTGTGTTTACTCCTACCGTAGATAACACTAAAGTCGCCAGGACAGTTTTTTTTATGTACAGACGTGTAGTGGCGTTAATACTTACATTTCTAACATCCATGATTTCCAGGAACTTTTAGAAGGGGCTATCTGGAGAGTCTGTCATTTTTGTGTCTGCATCTGTGTCATAAGAGATTGGCTATAAATGATCAAATTAAAAAAATATCAACAGAGTACGGACCAACAAAAGGTCGCCATCTAGGGTTTAGTATTTACTGAGTGTCCTCCCGACGTCGCCCGTCGCGGCGAAAAAAAAAAAAAGTTGCAAAATTTGAAACTGTATATACATGCAGATACAAAGCATAAAACCGCTGAAACAGGGTAGATTATACAGTCATGATAAAAACTACTGTGTATTATCTTCGTGGCACATACAAATTAGTAGCGATGCTAAAATTCGTATATTTGGCGGCTGGCCACTATACTGTTATCTAGGGTTACATTTTTCTTTTCTCAACTTTTCCTTGTGTCCCTTAAAATATCCCGACTTTTTCTCTCTTACTAGCGGGTTTTATTTCTGTAAACTTCTTCCAAGCCATTTATCTGTTAATACATATCTTGTTGTTAGGTTTTCCTCTCCCAATGTTCTTTTCCAAAGGTTGGCAGTTGTCTTTCCTCCTAGGTTAAATATTTCAACTAGACACTCTTATTGCTAACCTTTGTATTTTTTTCTTTTTTTTTAGTTCTTATTTTGATGGGAAACCAAAAACATTTATGTAAACTCCATAGTTTTAGTACCGAGTAGTTGGGAGAGCTGCCGCTTGTTATCTTTGTTCTTCATGATGGCTGCGTGTCCAGGTAAAGGTGAGGTCAAAGTCAACTGGTATGCAATTGACCCTTTCCCCCGGTTCTTCTGTGCCTCTCATGATCCTTTGCACTGATACCATCATACCGATCAAAAAGGACATCTCAAACTTTGTATTTTGACCAGACGATTTTTCATTATTGACTCCAGTCAAAACCATTTCCACGACAACTCCATTGTGCACAGTGCAAATTGGGTTGATTTAAAGAACAAATATGTTGATTTAGAATATTAAATTCAAACAGATTTTTGCTTTGATTTAGAACATATGCTATGTCAAATAGGGAATATATTCGAAATTTCGTGACATACCTAATCAATATGCTAATTAACAATTTATGGACAAAATAAAAATATACACAGTAGCATCTTGCAGTTTTACATCATTGAGAACTTAAAAACTTAGGCCCTAGACACCCATAGGAATTCTATAGGCGGCTTAATAAGGAAGATAATACGAATATGCTAATTGGGGTTTCAATTATGCAAATTGCTCAAAAAAATGCAAATTAGCATCCGGCAGTTTCTGCATCCTTAGGATGTGTACATTACATTTCAAGCATAAAACCTTACTGTACTCAACAGTTCCAGGTTCACTATAGGGCATATAGGAAGGGCTACCGTAGCCCTAGACTAAATTAAAGTGAAAAGAGTCAGCTAGAGCAGATTTTTTTACTTCCACCAACTAGCTGCTCACCATATATGCATGGTGCATTTTGTGGAGAATAAATTTCCATTCTAGATAAGCTCAAGTTAATTATAGGCAAAATAGTAGGCTACTATGAATACCAGCTATACCGATAACGACTTCAATACAAAGATTTCCTCAGATAAGAGGAAGCAAATATATAACAAATGCAATCACTGAAAATTAAAAACTTCATTCAGTAAGTGGAAAAACCGGGAAAGCCAGAACCTGTCATGCCCTGCCACCTATAGCTACATGTACTAGGTAGACAAGGGAAAGGCCCAAAATTTTAACAGCAAAGCTACGCTACCTTTATTTACAACTATAGGATTCGTACAGAAAATTGTATCTCATCGAGTGCGCTGATATTAATTCACATTACTGTGTAACGAGACGCAAAAGAATACGTAAAAAAACAGTGAAGGTGAAAATAATGTATAAATAATGAGAACAAAAAGAGGTCGCTACATGGGTGAGATATGCCGAGCTGCCTCTTGACTGAGGAATGGCAGCTAGGCTGCTTTTCCCGACGGAGAACAAATCATGTCGCACATGGTGAGATGCATTACACCGATATTTTGGAGGGACAGGCTGCCACCTGACGAAGAACAACAGGCAGTTGAGAGAGGCCGCTGCCTCGCTGTGGTCTCGCTTCCCCGTGATTGAGTAACAAGCAAAGCTACGCTTCCTTGATTTACAAGAAGATTCGTCTCTCATCGAGTGTGCTTATATATATTCACATTACTGGGTAAAAAGGCGCCCAAAAAATATACTTAAAAAAAGACAGTGAAGATAGAAAAAATGTAAATGATGAAGATGAGTGGTTAAATCCACCCAGAGTATCCTACGGCGAATTAATCCGCCACCCGGGAAAACTCCGGCCGTGGGTCGGCTGGGGTGAGGCAGGAGCCGGGAGCAAGCTGTTGCCTCTCCGCGCGGCGGGATGAAATGAAAAGTAATCATCGTACCTCTGGCGCGCTACATGGCATCCGAAAACACAACCTTCAGGGCAGACATTCAGAGAGAGTTAAAGGGCGCGGTGTTTAGCTTAACTAACTTCCTCTATTTGTACAACCCGGAAGTCGCGGGATTCTGGTACGAGATATGGGAGTGGCGCTACGGTGTCCTATGGGCTTCGATAGCTGATTGGCTGAGCGAGTACAATCACGTCACAGCCTCGCCAGCGAATCACTAGTATTTCTCAAAAAATTTCGCCAATCACAAGGCTTCCACGCTCTCAGCTGTGTTTATAAACAAATTTACATCCACACCAAAAAGCTCCACCCTTCTTCCTCCTCCTCCTCCTCTACCTCCTAGCTTCTCCTTCTCCTTCTCCTCCTCCTCTTCCTCCTCCTAACCTTTTCTTATAGCAGTTGGGAGTATTTGTAGTAGGAGCTACTATAACTAGCTCCTTACAGGAGCTACCACGTGTAGGCCTCGCGGCCTCTTGTAGCTTCCTTATTTTTTTATGTTCTTATGTAGTCAGCAGTAATAAGCCGTGTTTTTTTTATCGTCCCGCACCGTCTTGGATTACGAAGACCACCCAATAAACTTGCTGAAATGTGTGTTTTAAATGCTTTTTGATTTTTTGCAATGTTTTAGACTGATTATTATTTCGGCCCTACCAACTTGTTTTTTGTTGTTGTCGCAGAGACCAATCCGTTTTCAATTTTCGAGAAAAAAAGGTCTTCGTACCAAGACGATGCTTGGACGACAAAAACACGGCTATAGTAGTAGTAGCAGCAGTAATAGTAGTGGTAGTTGGGAGTAGTAGTAGTAGTAGTAGTATAGTAGTAGTAGTGATGAAGGAGGAGGAATTAGGTAGAGGAAGAAGGGAAGAATAAAGGGTAAAAGAAAAAAGGTGAGGAGGAAAAAAACCTTGTCTGTCGCAGAGCCGTGTGGTGAGTCATGGGCAGATGCCATCGTTCGCCACTCGGCTCATCACCTCATAACAAACTCATCACGAGCGGATGGCATTGTAATATGGCCTAATTTCATTTGTATACTTGCCCTGTTCAGTTTTGAGTCAGAAACATCATATATACTCAATTTATGAGTATTTTTAGTATATTGGCCCTGCTCTACAACTGCCTAGAGGCAGTTGCTGGTTTTGAAGCTCAACGTCTTTAAATACGTCATCAATGTGCCTTCAGAATCCCAAAAGTTGCCCAGAACAGCTGTTGGAAGTCGCTAGGTCGTGCAGACCGGAAGTAAGCCTCTCTGAATGTAGCCCCTGGATAACCAAACCTCCCAGACCGCTACAGCGGCAGGCAACCCCAGCAATGCACCCGCGTCTCAGAATGGCCTTCCAGCCGTGACTGCAGCAGCGGGTGCAGCTTCTAGTGGGCGGGGGCGTGGGTGGGGGAGGTGAAGGAGAAGGAAAAGTGAAGCATGAAAAGATGGAAAGGAGAGAAGACGCGGAGAATAAGAAGGAGAAATGTTATCCCTGTCCTGAGTGTGGGACAAGATTCACGCAGTCTCGTGACATGCAGAGACACAGACGAATACACACGGGTGAGAAGCCTTACGTGTGTCCTGAGTGTAAGGAGGGATTCACTAACTCTATAGTATCATGAAAAAACACAGGCGGACACACTCGCCACACAATACATGAAGTAAATCGAATATCAAACAAGAAATGTTTTCACAACGTTGTGCAAAGGTAATTTCGTCCGTCCAAAAGTTTCTTTGTCAGTACGTAACAATTACGTTGTGAATTTCTGACCAAACAATGACGTTTACAGGACGTCGTCTCTTGGTTGCAGCTGCGACCAAACTTAAATCTTCTTTATAAAACATTAAACTTGAAATTAAATAGTCAATATCCTAATAACATATATAATTTTTGATAAAATTACTACTACATGGTGATGTGGGGAGTTTAATGAGTGTACATGAACGTCGACACTGACTACGATCGACGATATGATCGACGTCGACAGATTATTTTTTATTTATAATTCTTCTCCGGTGGTGAGGGAAGCGTTGCCAAAGTTATCGCAGATTTTTAATGTTACGAAGTGTGTGTATGTATGTGAGTATGATGGGATGTGCGTGTGCGTGTAAATTTGACGGTTAAATTTGTTATGTGTGTATCATATCAGCGCAGTACCAAGGATGCTGACGCTGACAGAGCACCATAGGCCTGAAGACTGGACGCCGGAACCTGTGAGATTCCGGCCGAACAGAGGGAAGAAAACAGCGGGCTGTGTCACAGAGCTGTTCCGGCTATTCGAAAGACTTAAGTTCCTTGGCCGTCAGAACACGTGACTTGTCACTCGCCCTCACAGTGTACAGATATATATACTTATAATTATTGTTCCTGGTTCTTAAATATTAACAAGCATTAAAACCTGCTCGACCACTTTTATTTAACTACCATTGGAAGTGTCTGGCTAGGAAGGTGAAGATACTCTTACCCTTCAAAATACACTTCAGAGGCAATCAACCCCTACAGTGTCACCAACACTTGTAAAGCTCCGTCCACACTAACGGGCAATGCCCGCGGGCACAAGCGAGCAGTTTGCCTGTTGACGGGCTCACCGCTTTTGCCCGCGGGCAAATTAGTAAAATGCCTGTGAT
>JACEEZ010023843.1:7500-10000 GCA_016584305.1 Chionoecetes opilio | reverse complement strand
AAATCAGAGAATTGTTTTTTTGTGAATTAAGAAAAATGGTAGCTTTATGAAATAAATTATCAGTGATTATTTCAATAGTCTCATCTAATGGAATGTTTGTAAATAGTGTTTGGGATGTCAAAACTAGCCATTACCGTGTTGTTTACGTTAATTGTTTTTATTCATGTGCAAATTAAAAGGGAGTTCTTAATTGTGTGTTCATTACTAGTTAAGGGTCAATTATCGGGACGAAGTATTTGGGCTAGGTTATAGTTAAAGGTGCCTATAGTACTGAGAATGGGACGTAAGGGGTTACCTATTTTATGTGTTTTTGGTAATCCATAAAGGACACCAGGAGAAGAGCCACTAGGAAAATATATAATGGAAAATCTTTAGTAATGACTTTTGTTTTAAAGTAATGTTCTAAGGTAACGGATAAGTCTACCCTCCATTTTAGTGATGAAAGAAAACAACCCCAAGTATACCGAGTGTCTCTGTCACCCTGAAACATCATGATGAATCTAACAAGAAAATCAACTAAGAATCTTCCCAACAGCCCAGGGAGGGCACGTATAGTACCAAAGATCGTCACATGCACTACCAACTAGGAAAATCCAATAAGAATTTTCCCAGCAGCCCAGGTAGGGCAGGTATACATAGATCGTCACGTAAGCTACACTCTTACCATGCCTGGGGTAGCAGTGATATCCTGGGTATTATTATTTATCCTAAAAATTAGTTTCCCCTAAAAATGTCCCCTTTATTGATATCCTAAAAGGGAGGTATAGTAATGCTTCTCTATCCCAATACCGTAACTAGAGAAGACTGATTAAAAAGTAAAAAAGACTAGACTAGATATAGAATTTTTGCAAACCTGTAAAACCTTATGGAAATCCCTAACTTCCTCCAATTTAAATTATATAAACCCATGCTAAACAATACATCTACATACAAGTCATTTCAATTCCAAATTAATAAACTTAGAATTAAAAAGGAAAAACAGGCTACTTAAAAATCACATAGAGGACTTTAATCAAACTAAATCTGATCTGAAAAACACCTTTGTCATGGCTTGATTTTAATTGTCTTTTAATAGATTAGTACGTAGGAAGACTCTAAATTCGAAACACCCAAAACTTGTCATAGGAAAAAAACTGTGCTCTCTAGGCTTTCCCTCTGGAACACTCTGTTAATAGGGATAAAGTCGTAATTAATCTTTCTAACCGTTCGTTAACTCCTGCGGGAAAAAGATTTACTCTCACTCGGATTACCTTTTTTGCCTTACAAAATTTAATATCAACTATGTCAATCACTACTTTACATTTGAGAAGCTTGTTAATACACTTAAATATAAAGCCAAGAAAAAAACTTATTACGAGTGGGGTAACTTAATTCAAGGCATCTCCACTATTGCCCATTCATCATATCGCGAATTCAATGAATTTAAACATTCATTCCCAAAACTCCCACAAATTCAATTTGATGCCCTTAATACCCTTAAATCTGATGATACTTCCTAATCACTAGACCCGATAAAGGGGCGCGGTACAGTAATTTTTGATAAAACTGAGTACATTAACAAAACGAATCCATCCTTAGTGATAAAACAAAGTTTAAAGTCCTCGCTGACAACACATTTTCTTTCATCACTAAAATGGAGGATAGACTTATCCGTTACCTTAGAACATTACTTAAATCAAAAGTCATTACTAAAGATGTTTTCCATTATATATTTCCTAGTGGCTCTTCTCCTGGTGTCCTTTATGGATTACCAAAAACACATAAAATAGGTAACCCCTTACGTCCTATTCTCAGTACTATAGGCACCTTAACTATAACCCAGCTAAATACTTCGTCCCGATAATTGACCCATAACTAGTAATGAACACACAATTAAGAACTCCTTTGAATTTGCACATGAATTAAAAAAAATTAACGTAAACAACACGTAATGGCTAGTTTTGACATCCAATCACTATTTACAAACATTCCATTAGATGAGACTATTGAAATAATCACTGATAATTTATTTCATAAAGCAAACCATTTTTCTTAATTACACAAAAAAACAATTCTCTGATTTATTAACGTTAGCTATAAAGACTCTCCATTTTTTTAACAAAAAACTTTATGTCCAAACTGATGGGGGTTTCCATGGGATCGTGCCTGGGTCCTTCATTTGCTAATGCTTTTTTATGTCACCATGAGGACATTTTGGCTGTCTAACTGTCCTAAACTTTTTAAACCTTTTTATTATAAACGATATGTAGACGACACTTTTTTACTTTTTAAAATACCGAGCACATTTCCTTATTTCTGAAGTACCTTAATTCTCAGCACCCAAATATTAAGTTCACATATGAAATTGAAAACAATCATCACTACCATTTTTTGATATCCTAGTTACTCGTAAAAATAACTACCTTACCACCTCAGTCTATAGAAAACCTACTTTTATGGCTTAGGAACTCAATAAAGCTTCATTTATCCCTAACCTTTTTAAAATTTAATACTATTAAGA
>JACEEZ010023843.1:0-2500 GCA_016584305.1 Chionoecetes opilio | reverse complement strand
TCAGAACATAATATCTTCTTGGTAGAGATGACTCTCTTTTGGGAGCGAAGTATAATGTATTGCCCCACATTGATGCAAATAATTTTACAGAAGCCTCCTTTACCGACATATCTTCTGTAGAACAGGTGAAACAAGATAGCCTTTAAGTGAATTCAATCTCACTGCAATGATTTTGCCACTGTTATGCATTCAGATGACAAAGAAAATGACATTAAAAATTATGATCCAGATGCCACAGTCTTAACTCGGAGGATGCAATTAAGGAAGAAGGAGAATTATATCTCGGTGGATATAAATCCACAAATTTCCTGAATATAAACGTGGCTTAGGTGAGGAAAGTAGAGAATACAGGTATGTATGTGCTCAGTGGGAATCCTGGTAGTCTGATGTTTTCCTAGTCAAGATTTTTGCTGAAGCTTAAGGTTATGGGAAAACTATTAATATGCAATCATGGGGAAAATACCCTAAAGCCTGGAAAAAATGCAATGCAAGAGCTCTCTGACCTTGTACAAAAATGTTTTATCTCCCTCAAGAAGGATCACTTTTAATGTAAGGTGCCGGTCTTTTTTCAGAATAAGAATATTTGAATAGAACAATTGTTGCCTGTACCAAAAAACAAGGCTAAAAAGATTAAAACAATTTTGTGCTGACTGTGGTGTTTCTTTGTGCTGACTGATTGTGCTGCATTGCTTTGTAGATGTTTGGGTTTTTTTTGTTTATGTCCATAAAATACATTTTATCTATCTATCTATAATAAAATAAGCGAAAGTGTGTGTGTGTGTGTGTGTGTTGTGTGTGTGTGTGTGTGTTCTGTCTGTCTGCTGTCTGTCCGCGATAGGTGCCGCCCCCTGTGGCGAATCCCATCATTTTGTCAGTTTTGAAATCAGGTTGACCAGGGGAAGGTTTTTAAGCCCATTATAGGATGATCCGATCATTTTTGTTTTTTTTTTTTTTAGCAGCCTATTAGCGAGAAATGTGAAGAAAAAAGTGGGTTCCCGAGAATTTGGGAAAACCCTTTTGATGTAGGGTGATGGGAAGGGGTTTGAGTGAATGGGTGGGGTGATGGGTAATGGGTGTGGGGTGATGGGGTGAGTAAATGGGTGGGGGGATGGGTGATGGGTGAGGGAATAGGTGGGGGTGATGGGTAAGGGTGAGTGAATGGGTTGTGGTGATGGGTAATGGGTGAGTGAATGGGTGTGTGGTGATGGGTAAGGGTGAGTGAATGGTGGGGGGTGATGGGTAATGGGTGAGTGAATGGGTGGGGGGAATACATACATTTCAGGAAAGTTAGAAGGGGCTATCTGGAGAGTCTGTGTTTGGTGGGCCAAGGTGGTGGGAAATGGTCTATCTGGGGAGTCTTTTGTTTGGTGGGCCAAAAGGCCCACCAAACCCCAGGTGGTGGGCCAAAGGCCCACCAATAACCCTCCGCAGGAGCTAGCCAAAAAGGTCCGCCCGGAGGGCGGCTTTGCTTTCAGGAAAGTTAGAAGGGGCTATCTGGAGAGTCTGTGTTTGGTGGGCCGAAGGCCCACCAAACCAGGTGGTGGGCCGAAGGCCCACCAATAGCCCTCCTCAGGAGCTAGCCAAAAAGGCCGCCCGGAGGCGGCTTTGCGGCTGTGTATCATATAAGCTAGTTTACATAGTCTTTGTCACCTATTTCCTTGAAAAATTTAAAGGGTGAAAAAAATAGAAGCTAAGGCGCTATTATAAAAATCATTCATGGTAATTTTTTATCCTAAATGCAAATTTGATGGGATTAGTGCATACACCAGTATGTTTAAGTGAATATAAACTCTTTTCTTACGCTCTCCTCTCTCTTTCTGTATATATATATATATATATATATATATATATATATATATATATATTATATATATATATATATATATATATATATAATATTATATATATTATATATAATATGAAGAGATGATTAATATTGAAACGCTTAGGTAAATAAACGCGAGCACATGAATATAAGAATCCCTCCCTCCCTCCGTTTTCTTTATCGGCTCCACGTATTTGTTTTCCATTTCTTGATGCTATCCCATGACGCTGGCCTTACTTAAAATAATCGTCCAGACCCATATTTTTTTGCCTAAATTATGTTGAATGTGCATTCAAAACACCTAATCTAAACCCAAAAAAAATTGATTTACAGGCCTTATTTCCGTAAAACAACGACTTTCGTAAAAAGCGCGATTTTTTTTTTTTCTTCCCCCCAACAGGACTACGAATATTATTGATGACGTCACAGGAGGAACGACAATGTAAACAAAAGTCTTCTGCCTGTGTATAGTAGTAGTAGTAGTAGTAGTATATAGTGGTGGTATATGTGGTGGTAATAGTAGTAGTGGGGTGGTAGGTAGTGTAGTAGTAGTAGTATAGTATATGTAGTAGTGGTAGGGTGGTAATATGGTAAAATATAGTAGTAGTAGTAGTAGTAGTAGTAGTGGTGTAGTATAGTAGTGCTTAGATAGTAGTAGTAGTAGTATGTGAGGGG
>JACEEZ010023842.1:38833-52716 GCA_016584305.1 Chionoecetes opilio | reverse complement strand
ACCCCTTCTGGATTTATAAGTGTTACCATCCAATCTGACACTGGACATACGTACGTGCCCCTGTGGTAACGGCACCCTGCAACTTTTTGGAGGAAGGGTATGTATTTGAACAGAACAGCTGCCTCTCAACGTTTTCCCTCACAAAAACGGGCTGTAACGAGAGTCCCAATCCTTCGCCTGTGTCACCACCATACAGACGGCTCAATGTTTCACCAGTACCTGTGCCTTCTGCTATGGAGGATCGTCTAATGAAAACATTTTTTATGTTCTTTCAGTCACTGTCACTTCTCACTTTCCGAAAAGCCGATTCTTTTACAATGCCAAACATACGGGAGGTTGTATCACAGCCAGTGATAGCATTTATCACTGGCAACAAATCGCAGTTATTGGTAAAGTTTCCTCTTTACCAAGTTGATGTCACATATATCTTCATCTTCTTTGATATTTTTCTAGTGTAGGAGATAGCAGAAAAATCGTGCAAATGATGATACAAGCATAAAAACTTGGCACACTTGTTCTCCGGGTTTGATACTAATCAAATCTACCCGATTGGCCAATTAAAAACCCAAAGATGGCGGCCATTTTTTCAAGATGGCCGCCAAATTTGCCTCCCGAAGTTGACGTTTTTGCTTAGAAGTATTTGTATTGTCCGATTTGCATGATCTAGGTGTGGTTTCCTATGTTTCAAGCCTGCTGAATTGGATTTTCCTGTTTTAAAGCACACTGAGACATAATTTTCTCACTTTACACCTTTTGTTTATGATTTTCATACGTTTGCATGGCTATGGGGTGTAGGGGTGAAGGGGTGTAGTGTTAGAGGTAGTACCTTTGTTTCAGCAGTCAGCCACATCCATTTGGATGGAACTACGGGCACGGGTCCTCACCACTGGCCCAACTCTCATCTATGGTTCCAAGAAGATGCTAGTGCACGGCATCCGGCCACACCCTGGTAACCGCGTTGGCTCGCGGGCTAAACTAGATGAGGGTAGCATACAGAAGGTCTCTGCGTGTAAATGGAGTACATCTAGCTCCAAAACTTTTAAGTGAAATGAATTTTTGATGAAGTTATTAAAGGGAAAATGATTGTCGGGCACTACCAAGGCACATTGGTGACATCACTGCTGTGAAACTCAGCATGGGGTTCAGGTCAGCTAAGTAGGAAATGTATGCTGGCATAATACTGCAACAACCTACTGTATCCCAAATACTGCCTAATCAACCCCGGATCAGTTAGGAAAGCCGCCCCTGAATGGACAGGACGTGCCAGCGCGGGGAGCCGAGCCAAGGATAACGGGGGTTTTAGTTATCTGGATGGTGTACAGATCGCACGGAAACTTATGACACTGGATGAACGATCGGACTAGGTTTTAGGGCACGGTGCAAGAACCTATAAATTGTATCCCATACAGGAAAGTGTCTATTATTTACATGTACAGGGTGGTAAAAGATAAACCTTGACCATGAACGTCATATGACCATGACGCGAGTTCTACTGGAAAATCGTGGAACACTGAATGGGGCCAAGTGTTGCCTATATCAGGAGGTTAAAAAGAAGATCTAAGTCCCCCCAGGCCAATCCTGCCAGAAGAGGCGATGATGGGATATATAAACTTGGCAAGGAATATTCCTCTGTTTTTCACTCACTCAATGCACTACCAATCAAGCTAGACCATGCAAGACTTGCCGAAGGTGGTGGGATAGATGAAACCTTGAGACAAAAGAAGGCACGATATCATGAGAGTTGCAGGCTTCTATTTAACAACACAAAGTTACACAGAGCTGAAAAAAGATCAAACCCTGCAGGTACTAGTGAGAGGGCGGTTGAAGTAAGATCCCACGAAAGGTCCAAGAAGCTAAAACACATGAATGTTTCTTCTGCGAAACCAAAGGGGTAGAAACCAAAGGAGTAGGTCCAATCCAGACACGAGCAGTCCCCGCTGAATGGGGGTGGACCCAGAAAGGAGAGACATGGCAGTATGTTGGACAACACTACCCCTATTGCAGCGAGCTGTCGGGAACTGACGAAGTGTTCCGTAAGAAAGGTTGCAAAGGAAGATGCAAGTGCTTTCAGTCAGAGCTCCCCTGCACATCACTCTGCAGCTGCATATGTGAACAGTAGCAGCTGGAGGACCAGTGGCATGGTATGCATAACTTTGAACATTTACTAGCCGGGGCAAAGCTTACGTAATGAAAAAACAGACAATCTGGTGGCCATCTTGAAAAATATGTGTCAGTGTGCTTTATAAACGGGGAAAATCCACTTCAGCAGGCTTGAAAACATAGGAATCCACACCTAGATCATGCAAATCGGAAAACACAAATACTTCTAAGAAAAAACGTCAACTTCGGTCGGTTAATTTGGCGGCAATCTTGAAAAATGGCCGCCATTTTTAGATTTTCAATTGGCCAATCGGGCAGATTTGATTAGTATCACTTTGGGGAACAAGTGTGCCAAATTTTATGCTTGTTATCATCATTGCACGATTCCTCTCAAAAATTGCTGTTTTCTGCCCCACTAAATTTGTCTTTTCTGACATGTAGAGCAGTTGAAATGCCGTCTCGTTCGGCTGCATGCATAACAGCACTAGGAGATCGCTGTCCTCTCCAATGCATGTAGAAGGATACTTGAATGCCGAATCTACTGTTATCGTTGCAATTAGTACATCTGCGTCACCAGCTGCATAAAATGTTTTTATGTCTTTTTCCTGTAATTCTCACTTTTAAAATCCAAATGAACTTCTGCTTGTTTGTTGTATTAGCCAAAGGGAAAAGTCCTTAATTTGTTTTTGCACACATTCCTTCAACAAAATTCACTTGCGCACCGACCATCCTTCGGACCTTCGCTTATGTGTAGTGTTTTGGTAGAAGGACCTGCTTTATAACCGTAAAATACAACTGTGGGATCTTTGTACCTTAGTGAACATAGTCTACATAGCGCTGGCAGATGTAACCAAATGTGATATTCCGCGACTATGGCCGGCGCATCAGTCACATAATAACATACCATCTTTTTCTTGGTGAGCTGACATATCTGTGCCTTGTGCAAATTTTCAAACTCCATCAGCGAGTGAAGGTTTTTTGGCTTCGCGAAGAAGTCCGTTGGTCTCAAACAAAGATGATGGATGAGAACATAGTTCATTGGAAGATGCCTTCAATATCATCCATAACATCAGGTGCAGCCATTATGATACCTTGAAAGAGCAGCTGGGAGTCAACATGAAACATTTCACCATATATATTTGCCGAGACTCTGTGGTAAAAAAAAATATATATATACAATATACTCTAGGAGATCTAAATTTGACAGTGAATAGCCACATGTTATCTTACCTCTAGTGTCAGTTATAATGACTAATATTTTAAAGACCCATGTACCAGTAAAAATACTACAATTTTTTTTCTCGGATTTCACAAAGAAATGTATCTGTAGCATGTAAATATATTGACCATCATGTTCATGGATCCTGAAAACATGTAGCGACTAAAGTAGTCACCCCTTTCAGTCTTTTCAGTTTTCCGTTCTCTTCCAGTGCTGTCTCAAAGAGAACCAGCGTAGCACGGGGACTATTCTATTTCGTAGCCTTCAATATTTGTTGTTATTATTATAATGTTCTTGCACTGTATCAGCTCATCAATGTAAGTAATTATATATCAACGTGTCACCAGCAATATATACTGGAAGTGTCTTTGGTGAAACTCGCAAGTCTTGGTCGAGTTTCGCATACACCCTTAAAATCACCATTTATGAAACCTGAAATTTTGTATATATACTCCAGATTTTATGCAATAAAATTAACCTGAACTGACAAAATGAGTATCCATCATTTCAGTTCAACCATAAGCTATGAACACTCCACCTAGTTACAAATGGTGACCCTGGAGTGTAAGCTAATGGTTCCTAGGTGGCTAAAACTGGTGCTGTACATCATGGCATAGAAATGCAATTTCTATGCTTTGCTGGACACATGAGCACACCTCTCCTAGTAGTGGGACCTGCGTCTTCGGAAGCATTCGTCCCATTGCTCCCGCTGTATATTCCTAGCCTCCAGCTTCACTGGTGATCGCTAGGTTGAAAGCGGGATAGGGAGAATTACACTTATACGTGTAGCCGCCACCTAGTCAGGTTTCCCACCCAAACCCCCCGGGAATTCTGTGCCTTCCCCAGGGCATTTTTTCCCTCAGACGCCTTACTGCGTCCTCAGCGGCCTATGCCATTCAGCGCGGCCACTACCCCCCCCAGGCGCCTCACTGCGTTCTCAGCAGCCTATGCGCATTCAGCGCGGCCACTGCCCCGGGCAGATGCTTACTGCGTCCTCAGGCCTATGCGCATCAGCGCGGCTATGCCCCTTCAGACGGCTCACCGCGTCTTCAGCGGCCTTATGCGCGTTTAGCGCGGGCCCTGCTTCCTCCAGGCCTCACTGCGGCCTATGCGCATTTAGCGCGGCCGCTGCCCCCCTCCAGACGGCTCACCGCGTCCTCAGCGGCCTTATACGTGTTAGCGCGGGCCCGCTTCCTTTAAACGCCTCAGTGGCCTATGTGCACTCAGCGCAGCCATTTCACCCTCTGACGCCTCCCTTTCGCCCTCAGCACGACCCCACGCGCATTCTGCGCAGCCCCACGGTGTTATTGAATCACTCCACGGCCCCCGCTCACCGCCCTATGATTACCAGCCTGTGGATTACTCAAACCCTCAACTCCACAGTGTTAACGTGACTCACCCACCCGGCCGCCGCTCGCCGCCCTTTGGATTACTCACCACCCTGTGGATTACTCCCCCGCCCTGTGGATTACTCATCACCAGGCTGCCCAAAACTACCGGCGGCACCACTTTCCATGGCGGCAACACTGCCACGCCCGCGGACTCCTGCCCGGCGGCACCACTGCCATGGCGGGGAACACTGCCACGCCCGCAACACTGCCGGCGGCACCACTGCCATGGGTAACACTGCCACGCCCGCAACACTTGCCGGCCCGGCAACCACTGCCATGGCGGGTAACTCTGCCACGCCCGCGACTCACAGCCGGCGGCCCCCACTGCCATGGCGGCAACACTGCCACGCCCGCGACTCACTGCCGGCGGGACCACGCCATGGCGGTAACACTGCCACGCCCGCAACACTGCCGGCGGCACCACTGCCATGGCGGTAACACTGCCACGCCCGCGACTCACAGCCGGCGGCACCACTGCCATGGCGGCAACACTGCCAAAGCCCGCGACTCACTGCCGGCGGCAAACCCCTGCCATGGCGGCAACACTGCCACGCCCCGCGACTCAAATGCCGGCGTTCAACACTGCCATGGCGGCAACACTGCCACGCCCGCGACTCACAGCCGGCGGCAAACCCCTGCCATGGCGGTAACACTGCCACGCCCCCCGACTCACAGCCGGCGGCACCACTGCCATGGCCGGCAACACTGCCACGCCCTGACTCACAGCCGGCGGCACCACTGCCACGCCCGCAAAAACTGCCGGCGGCCCACTGCCATGGCGGTAACACTGCCACGCCCGCAACACTGCCGGCGGCACCATGCCATGGCGGCAACACTGCCAAGCCCGCAACTGGTCACCACAGCCCTCCACATCAAATCGGCAACAGAAAACACCAGCAGCACCGCTCCACCAACCAAAATCTCGTTCCTCCTCCGCGTCACTAGGGGGGGGGTACTGTAGCGACTAAAGTAGTCACCCCTTTCAGTTCTTTCAGTTTTCCGTTCTCTTCCAGTGCTGTCTCAAAGAGAACCCGCGTAGCACGGGGGGCTTCTATTTCGTAGCCCTTCAATATTTGTTGTTATTATTATAATGTTCTTGCACTGTATCAGCTCATCAATGTAAGTAATTATATATCAACGTGTCACCCGCAATATATACTGGAAGTTTTCTTTGGTTTAAACTCGCAAGTCTTGGTCGAGTTTCGCATACACCCTTAAAATCACCATTATGAAACCTGAAATTTTTTATATTACTCCAGATTTTTTGCAATAAAATTTAAACCCGAACTGACAAAATGAGTATCCATCATTTCAGTTCAAACCCTAACTATGAACACTCCCCCTAGTTACAAATGGTGACCCTGGAGTGTAAGCTAATGGTTCCTAGGTGGCTAAAACTGGTGCTGTACATCATGGCATAGAAATGCAATTTTTTATGCTTTGCTGGACCATGAGCACACCTCTCCTAGTAGTGGGACCTGCGTCTTCGGAAGCATTCGTCCCCTTGCTCCCGCTGTATATTCCTAGCCTCCAGCTTCACTGGTGATCGCTAGGTTGGAAAGCGGGATAGGGAGAATTACACTTATAACGTGTAGCCGCCAAAACCCAGTCAGGTTTCCCACCCAAACCCCGGCACCTTCTGTGCCTTCCTCAGGGCATTTTTGCCCTCAGACGCCTTACGCGTCCTCAGCGGCCTATGCGCATTCAGCGCGGCCACTACCCCGCCAGGCGCCCCACTGCGTCCTCAGCAGCCTATGCGCATTCAGCGCGGCCACGCCCCGTCAGATGCCTTACTGCGTCCTCAGCTATGCGCAATTCAGCGCGGCTACTGCCCTTCAGACGGCTCACCGTGTCTTCAGCGGCCTTATGCGCGTTTAGCCCCGGGCCCGCTTCCTCCGAGGCCCCACTGCGGCTATGCGCATTTAGCGCGGCCGCTGCCCCCCCCCAGACGGCTCACCGCGTTTCCCCAGCGGCCTTATTTCGTGTTTAGCGCGGGCCCTGCTTCCTCAAACGCCCAGTGGCCATGTGCACTCAGCGCAGCCTTCACCCTCTGACGCCTCCTTGCGCCCTCAGCACGACCCCACGCGCATTCTGCGCAGCCCCACGGTGTTATTTAATCATCCACGGCCGCCGCTCACCGCCCTATGGATTACCAGCCCTGTGGATTACTCAACCTCAACTCCACAGTGTTAACGTGACTCACTCCACGGCCGCCGCTCGCCGCCCTTTGGATTACTCACCCCCCCTGTGGATTACTAACCGCCCTGTGGATTACTCATCACCCGGCTGCAACATACCGGCGGCACCAATGCCATGGCGGCAAACACTGCCCCGCCCGCGACTCACTGCCGGGGCACCACTGCCATGGCGGTAACACTGCCACGCCCGCCCAAAACTGCCGGGGGCACCACTGCCATGGGGTAACACTGCCCGCCCGCAAACTGCCGGCGGCACCATGCCATGGCGGGTAACTCTGCCACGCCCGCGACTCACAGCCGGCGGCACACTGCCATGGCGGCAACACTGCCACGCCCGCGGGCTCACTGCCGGCGGCACCACTGCCATGGCGGTAACACTGCCACGCCCGCAACATGCCGGCGGCACCACTGCCATGGCGGTAACACTGCCACGCCCGCGACTCACAGCCGGCGGCACCCACTGCCATTTGGCGGCAACAAATGCCACGCCCGACTCACTGCCGGCGGCACCCCTGCCATGCGGCACACTGCCACGCCCGCGACTCACTGCCGGCGTCAACACTTTCCATGGCGGCAACACTGCCACGCCCGCGACTCACAGCCGGCGGCACCAACTGCCATGGCGGTAACAAATGCCACGCCCCCGGACTCACAGCCGGCGGCACCACTGCCATGGCGGCAACAATGCCACGCCCGTGACTCCCCAGCCCGGGGGCACCACTGCCAAGCCCGCAACACTGCCGGCGGCACCACTGCCATGGCGGTAACATGCCCACGCCCGCAACACTGCCGGCGGCACCACTGCCATGGCGGGCAACACTGCCAAGCAAACACTGGTCACCACAGCCCTCCACATCAAATCGGCAACAGGGAAAAACCAGCAGCACCGCTCCACAAAACCAAAATCTCGTTCCTCCTCCCGCGTCACTAGGGGGGGGGTACTGTAGCGACTAAAGTAAGTCACCCCCTTTTAGTCTTTTCAGTTTTCCGTTTTCTTCCAGTGCTGTCTCAAAGAGAACCAGCGTAGCACGGGGACTTCTATTTCGTAAACCTTCAATATTTTTGTTATTATTATAATGTTCTTGCACTGTATCAGCTCATCAATGTAAGTAATTTTATATCCCAAAGTGTCACCAGCAATATATACTGGAAGTGTCTTTGGTGAAACTCGCAAGTCCCTTTGGTCGAGTTTCGCATACACCCTTAAAATCACCATTTTTGAAACCTGAAATTTTGTATATTATACTCCAGATTTTATGCAATAAAATTAACCTGAACTGAAAAAAATGAGTATCCATCATTTCAGTTCAACCCTAAGTATGAACACTCCCCTAGTTACAAATGGTGACCCTGGAGTGTAAGCTATGGTTCCCAGGTGGCTAAAACTGGTGCTGTACATCATGGCATAGAAATGCAATTTCTATGCTTTGCTGGACACAAAGAGCACACCTCTCCTAGTAGTGGGACCTGCGTTTCGGAAGCATTCGTCCCATTGCTCCCGCTGTATATTCTAGCCTCCAGCTTCACTGGTGATCGCTAGGTTTAAAGCGGGATAGGGAGAATTACACTTATACGTGTAGCCGCCCCCTAGTCAGGTTTTTCCCCCCCAAACCCCGGCACCTTCTGTGCCTTCCTCAGGGCATTTTTGCCCTCAGACGACTTACTGCGTCCTCAGCGGCCTATGCGAATTCAGCGCGGCCACTACCCCGCCAGGCGCCTCACTGCGTCCTCAGCAGCCTATGCGCATTCAGCGCGGCCACTGCCCCGTCAGATTTCCTTACTGCGTCCTCAAAGGCCCATGCGCATTCAGCGCGGCTACTGCCCCTTCAGACGGCTCACCGTGTCTTCAGCGGCCTTATGCGCGTTTAGCGCGGGCCCCGCTTCCTCCGAGGCCTCACTGCGGCCTATGCGCATTTAGCGCGGCCGCTGCCCCCCTCCAGACGGTCACCGGTCCTCAGCGGCCTTATAAAGTGTTTAGCGCGGGCCCTGCTTCCTCAAAGCCTCAGTGGCCTATGTGCACTCAGCGCAGGCCATTTCACCCTCTGACGCCCTCCTTGCGCCCTCAGCACGACCATTCACGCGCATTCTGCGCAGCCCACGGTGTTATTGAATCACTAACGGCCGCCGCTCACCGCCCTATGGATTTCCAGCCCTGTGGATTACTCAACCCCCAAACTCCACAGTGTTAACGTGACTCACTCCACGGCCGCCCCTCGCCCCTTTGGATTACTCACCACCTGTGGATTACTCACCGCCCCGTGGGTTACTCATCACCCGGCTGCAACACTACCGGCGGCCCCCACTGCCATGGCGGCAACACTGCCACGCCCGCGACTCACTGCCGGCCGGCAAACCCCTGCCATGGCGGTAACACTGCCACGCCCGCAACACTGCCGGCGGCAACCACTGCCATGGCGGTAACACTGCCACGCCCGCAACACTGCCGGCGGCACACTGCCATGGCGGTAAATCTGCCACGCCCCCCCGACTCACAGCCGGCGGCACAACTGCCATGGCGGCAAACACTGCCACGCCCGCGACTCACTGCCGGCGGCACCACTGCCATGGCGGTAACACTGCCACGGGCCCGCAACACTGCCGGCGGCACCACTGCCATGGCGTAACACTGCCACGCCCGCGACTCACAGCCGGCGGCACCACTGCCAAAGGCGGCAACACTGCCAAAGCCCGCGACTCACTGGGCCCGGCGGCACACTGCCATGGCGGCAACACTGCCACGCCCGCGACTCACCCGCCGGCGTCAACACTGCCATGGCGGAACACTGCCACGCCCGCGACTCACAAACCGGCGGCACCACTGCCATGGCGGGGGAACACTGCCACGCCCGCGACTCACAGCCGGCGGGACCCCTGCCATGGCGGCAACACTGCCACGCCCGTGACTCACAGCCGGCCGGCACCACTGCCACGCCCGCAAAAACTGCCCGGCGGTACCACTGCCATGGCGGTAACACTGCCACGCCCGCAACACTGCCGGCGGCCCCCATGCCATGGCGGCAACACTTTCCAAGCCAGCAATGGTCACCACAGCCCTCCACATCAAATCGGCAACAGAAACACCAGCAGCACCGCTCCACCAACCAAAGTCTCGTTTCCCCCTCCGCGTCACTAGGGGGGGGGTTTCTGTAGCGACTAAAGTAGTCACACCCTTTCAGTCTTTTCAGTTTTCCGTTCTCTTCCAGTGCTGTCTCAAAGAGAACCAGCGTAGCACGGGGACTTCTATTTCGTAGCTTCAATATTTGTTGTTATTATTATAATGTTCTTGCACGTATCAGCTCATCAATGTAAGTAATGATATATCAACGTGTCACCAGCAATATATACTGGAAGTGTCTTTGGTGAAACTCCCAAGTCTTGGTCGAGTTCGCATAAAACCCTTAAAAATCACCATTTATGAAAAACCCGAAATTTTGTATATATACTCCAGATTTTATGCAATAAAATTAACCTGAACTGACAAAATGAGTATCCATCATTCCAGTTCAACCATAAGCTATGAACACTCCACCTAGTTACAAATATACAGTATGCGTAAACATCAAGATCACCTCATTTCAGTAATTAGAAGTAAAGATAGGCCATTTTAGGGCTTTCCGGAAATGGCTTAGCGGCCATATTGGATTCAGCAAATTAGTGACTTTCCACAATCTCCTTTTTCTCCACTTTTTGTATGTTATTTAGGTAGGCATGTTAAATACGTTACCACATAAATAAGTTATATTGCATTTTTTCCATCTAAAATCACAGATTGACTGGAAATATTTGGGTGCCCCGAAGCTTCGAAGCAAGGCGGTTCAATGAATCACCACCCCAAGGGGCACCCCCTTCTTCACGGCCACGTCACAGGAGTCACGTGGACCGTCGGGTATATAACGAGGATGGACCGGGACAGCGATAGATTCCTGCGACCGCACTCACACTCCACACAGCACTCACGGAGCTACGGACATGACTCCCTCCTGGTCATCCTCCTTCTCGTCTACCTGCATGGGTACAGGGGGCTACGTACCTCACCTACGCCTGGCCAAACCGCTCGTCTACCTTGTAAAGGGTTTCAGGGAGCTACGGACCTCACCTACGCCCTGGCCAGCCCGCCTCGTCTACCTGCATGGGTTACAGGGAGCTACGTACCTCACCTACGCCCTGGCCAGCCCGCCTCGTTACCTGTATGGGTTACAGGGAGCTACGTACCCACCTAAAGCCCTGGCCAGCCGCCTCGTCTACCTGCATGGGTTACAGGGAGCTACGGACCTCCCTACGCCCTGGCCAGCCGCCCTCGTCTACCTGCATGGGTTACAGGGAGCTACGGACTCACCTACGCCCTGGCCAGCCGCCTCGTCTAACCCGCATGGGTTACGAGGTTTAGTAAAATCTACGACTCGTCCTCTGGTTCGGTGCTGCTTCACACGTCCTCCACGTTTTCGTGTCTCCTTGTGGCAACGTATTATTTGTTTGGATCCAGCGACCTGTGCACTTTATTGACTGTGAGGGCTGGAGAGTTGGGAGAATGAGGAATAGGAGGGGAAAAAAGAATAAATGGGGAAGAGAAGGAGGAAGAGAAGGGAGGAAGGCAGAGTACTGATTATGGTGGTGATAGAGAGGGAGGCAATTTAAGTTGTGCTTTACAAACACTCTTCCTTATCAGCCCTACGAAGGGGTGGCCGGCGCCCACCTGCACATTTGCTGACCACAGCTAAGGGTCCCTCCCGTCCCCCGTCGAAAGAGACGATGAGGGGCGGAGATGGAGAGAGAGAGAGAGAGAGAGAGAAAGTGAGAGAGAGAGTGAGAGAAGGTGAGGGAGGGAGTGAGAAGGTGAGGAGGCGAGGAGAAGGAGGAAGAGTGCTGAATCTTCATCCCTCAATTCACGCCATCACTTCACACTTATGTCAGCCCTGAAATAACCTTGACATGTACCCACCACACGCCGGGTCTCCCCCTGAAGACAGGAGAGAGAAGAGAGATTCTATATATCCTCGGGTGTGGCCACACGTATTATTGCGTCACGGTGATATCTTACGAGACTAGTGTCTTAGTGCAAGAAGACTTCATTACCAGACGCCCGACGCCCGCCACGCACGCTTGTCCCTGGGGCAGGTGCTACTATCTCTACGAAGTCCCTACGTCCTGCCAGGCACCTGCCCTGGTGGCTTTGCCCCTGTGCTCCTTCTGGGCTCCTGAGATGAAGGGGCCATGGCAGGCAAAATAGCGGCGCTCGGCGTTTTCCCCTGTGGCTCTTCACTTTGCCCCAGGGACGACGAGCTTCGACGGGACGACTAAGAATACCCGCATAACCCCAGGGGCGGGACAGAGTGCAACTCTACGAGACCAAGACGTCCCGACAACACTGGCCCGCCCCGGGTGATGATTCCCCTTGGGCCGCATGGCTTCCCGGAACCGCCGTGGGGCAACCAAGGGGCGCCCTCACTTTGCACCAGGGGGTAGGGAAGTGCTACTCTACGAGACCATGACGTCCCTCCACACTACCTACCCCTGTGGCCTCTCTTCAGGGCCCTTGGGGAGCCACTGGGCGCTGGGGCCAGGCACTAGGGGCGGGCGTGGGCCGGAGGTGAAACTCTACGCTACTACGACGCCCTACTAGATACCTCCTTCAGGAGAACAAAGAACATAAGAAAATAAGAGAGCTACAAGAGGCCGCGAGCCTACACGTGGTAGTTCCTGTCACCTAACACTACCTACATCCACCTTTCATCCCATCCATGAACCTATCCAGCTCCCCTTTAAAGCTCCTCAATGACTCAGCACTAACTATCTGTCTACTGAGACCATTCCATTGATTCACCACCCTATTTGTGAACCAGTTTTTCCCTGTTTCCTTTGTAAATCTACGCTTTTCTTGCTTGAATCCGTTACTTCTTGTTCTACCCTGGTTAAAAGCCGTAAGAACTTTTCCTACCTCTCCTTTATTAAATCCCTTTATCCACTTAAAAACTTCTATCAGATCGCCCCTTACTCTGCGTCTCTCGAGTGAGTGTAATTTAATAACTTCAATCTCTTCTCATAACTAAAGTTACGCATCCCTTGCATCATTTTGGTCATCCTTCTCTGCACTTTTTCTAACAACACTATATCCATCCTGTAATATGGAGACCAAAACTAAACTGCATAGTCTAGATGAGGCCTGACTAGAGCCAGATAAGGCTTAGAATAACTTCCGCACTTCTACTTTTAATACTTCTGGTAATGAATCCTAATACTCTATTAGCTCTATTTCTGGCCTCAATACATTGTTCCTAGGTCGGAGGTCTGGGCTCACCCTCACTCCAAGATCTTTTTCACTTCTGATCTTTTCAGCGATACATTGCTTATGGTGTATCTATTACCAGGGTTTTTTCTACCAACATTCATAACGCTACATTTATCAATATTAAATTCCATCTGCCATCTGACTGCCCACTCGTTAAGTTTATCTAAGTCTCCCTGCAATATGTTTACGTCAGACTGTGATCCAATAATCCTACCTAACTTAGTATCATCAGCAAACTTGCTGATATCATTGCTAATCCCACTATCCAAATCGTTGATGTAAATCAAACATAGTAATGGGCCCAAAACAGACCCTTGTGGAACTCCACTTATCACCAGTCCCCATTCATATTTGGAACCATTAATTGTAACCCTTTGTTGCCTATTACTTAGCCAAGCTCTGATCCAATGAAGAACCTTCCCATCTATACCATGAGCCCTAACCTTATTTAAGAGTCGCTCGTGTGGTACTTTGTCAAATGCCTTACTAAACATAGTACAAACAAACAACTTACAAGGTAGAGATGGCTACCTTACAGACAGTGTTACCTAAAAAATCTTCGTAAATTTTTGTTTTTGGGCAACCACCGACTTCGAGGCTGAAATTTTGTCCTCCTGAATAGTTTTGATGTTTTTGAATAAACTGGCTTCGTTTTTGTCGGACTCAATGTTTGTTTACATGGTTTTTCG
>JACEEZ010023842.1:0-38126 GCA_016584305.1 Chionoecetes opilio | reverse complement strand
TAAACGAGGAGGACGGACGCGTCCAACACAGCCTCACGACTCGACATGACGTCCTGTCATCCTCCTTTCTTACCTGCATGGGTACAGGGAGCTACGTACCTCACCTACGCCCTGGCCAGCCGCCTCGTCTACCTGTATGGGTTACAGGGAGCTACGGACCTCACCTACGCCCTGGCCAGCCGCCTCGTCTACCTGCATGGGTTACAGGGAGCTACGTACCTCCCCTACGCCCTGGCCAGCCGCCTCGTCTACCTGTATGGGTTACAGGGAGCTACGTACTCACCTACGCCCTGGCCAGCCGCCTCGTCTACCTGCATGGGTTACAGGGAGCTACGGACCTCACCTACGCCCTGGCCAGCCGCCTCGTCTACCTGCATGGGTTACAGGGAGCTACGGACCTCACCTACGCCCTGGCCAGCCGCCTCGTCTACCTGCATGGGTTACGAGGTTTAGTAACTCTACGACTCGTCCTCCTGGTTCGGTGCTGCTTCACACGTCCTCCACGTTACGTTGTCTTCCTTGTGGCAACGTATTATTTGTTTGTGATCCAGCGACCTGTGCACTTTATTGACTGTGAGGGCTGGAGAGTTGGGAGAATGAGGAATAGGAGGGAAAGAAGAATAAATGGGGAAAGAGAAGGAGGAAGAGAAGGGAGGAAGAGGCAGAGTACTGATGATGGTGGTGATAGAGAGGGAGGCAATTGAAGTTGTGCTTACAACACTCTTCCTTATCAGCCCTACGAAGGGGTGGCCGGCGCCCACCTGCACATTTGCTGACCACAGCTAAGGGTCCCTCCCGTCCCCCGTCGAAAGAGACGATGAGGGGCGGAGATGGAGAGAGAGAGAGAGAGAGAGAGAAAGTGAGAGAGAGAGTGAGAGAAGGTGAGGGAGGGAGTGAGAAGGTGAGGAGGCGAGGAGAAGGAGGAAGAGTGCTGAATCTTCATCCCTCAATTCACGCCATCACTTCACACTTATGTCAGCCCTGAAATAACCTTTGACATGTACCCACCACACGCCGGGTCTCCCCCTGAAGACAGGAGAGAGAAGAGAGATTCTATATATCCTCGGGTGTGGCCACACGTATTATTGCGTCACGGTGATATCTTACGAGACTAGTGTCTTAGTGCAAGAAGACTTCATTACCAGACGCCCGACGCCCGCCACGCCGCTTGTCCCCTGGGGCAGGTGCTACTCATCTCTACGAAGTCCCTACGTCCTGCCAGGCACCTGCCCTGGTGGCTTTGCCCCTGTGCTCCTTCTGGGCTCCTGAGATGAAGGGGCCATGGCAGGGCAAATAGCGGCGCTCGGCGTTGCCCCTGTGGCTCTTCACTTTGCCCCAGGGACGACGAGCTTCGACGGGACGACTAAGGAATACCCCGCATAACCCCAGGGGCGGGAAGTGCAACTCTACGAGACCAAGACGTCCCGACAACACTGCCCGCCCCGGTGATGATTCCCCTTGGGCCGCATGGCTTCCCGGAACCGCCGTGGGGCAACCAAGGGGCGCCCTCACTTTGCCCCAGGGGGTAGGGAAGTGCTACTCTACGAGACCATGACGTCCCTCCACACTACCTACCCCTGTGGCCTCTCTTCAGGGCCCTTGGGGAGCCACTGGGCGCTGGGGCCAGGCACTAGGGGCGGGCGTGGGCCGGAGGTGAAACTCTACGCTACTACGACGCCCTACTAGATACCTCCTTCAGGAGAACATAAGAACATAAGAAAATAAGGAAGCTACAAGAGGCCGCGAGGCCTACACGTGGTAGTTCCTGTCACCTAACACTACCTACATCCACCTTTCATCCCCATCCATGAACCTATCCAGCTCCCCTTTAAAGCTCCTCAATGACTCAGCACTAACTATCTGTCTACTGAGACCATTCCATTGATTCACCACCCTATTTGTGAACCAGTTTTTCCCTGTTTCCTTTGTAAATCTACGCTTTTCTTGCTTGAATCCGTTACTTCTTGTTCAAACCCTGGTTAAAAGCCGTAAGAACTTTTCCCTACCTCTCCTTTTTTAAAATCCCTTTATCCACTTAAAAACTTCTATCAGATCGCCCCTTACTCTGCGTCTCTCGAGTGAGTGTAATTTTAATAACTTCAATCTCTTCTCATAACTAAAGGTTACGCATCCCTTGCATCATTTTGGTCATCCTTCTCTGCACTTTTTCTAACAACAACTATATCCATCCTGTAATATGGAGACCAAAACTAAACTGCATAGTCTAGATGAGGCCTGACTAGAGCCAGATAAGGCTTTAGAATAACTTCCGCACTTCTACTTTTAATACTTCTGGTAATGAATCCTAATACTCTATTAGCTCTATTTCTGGCCTCAATACATTGTTTCCTAGGTGGGAGGTCTGGGCTCACCCTCACTCCAAGATCTTTTTCACCTTCTGATCTTTCAGCGATACATTGCTTATGGTGTATCTATTACCAGTGTTTTTCTACCAACATTCATAACGCTACATTTATCAATATTAAATTCCATCTGCCATCTGACTGCCCACTCGTTAAGTTTATCTAAGTCTCCCTGCAATATGTTTACGTCAGACTGTGATCCAATAATCCTACCTAACTTAGTATCATCAGCAAACTTGCTGATATCATTGCTAATCCCACTATCCAAATCGTTGATGTAAATCAAACATAGTAATGGGCCCAAAACAGACCCTTGTGGAACTCCACTTATCACCAGTCCCCATTCATATTTGGAACCATTAATTGTAACCCTTTGTTGCCTATTACTTAGCCAAGCTCTGATCCAATGAAGAACCTTCCCATCTATACCATGAGCCCTAACCTTATTTAAGAGTCGCTCGTGTGGTACTTTGTCAAATGCCTTACTAAACATAGTACAAAACAAACAACTTACAAGGTAGAATGGCTACCTTACAGGGCAGTGTTACCTAAATATCTTCGTAAATTTTTGTTATTGGGCAACCACCGACTTCGAGGCTGAAATTTAGTCCTCCTGAATAGTTTTGATGTTTTTTGAATTAAACTGGCTCTCGTTTTTGTCGGACATCAATGTTTGTTTACATGCGTGTGCGGGGAGGGGGGCAACCTGCCCCTCCAGGTCCACCCCGCAAACATTGCTATGTTTCACACTGCTATATTATTGGTAATATTCGTGTTTTCTCTATATCATCTGTTACGAAACCAAATCCCACCTCTAACCTAACCTAATCTGACCTAACTTAACTTTCTGGCTGAAGTAACGGTAGATTTTCGGTACTACGTGTAATGCCATTATTATTCAATTGCGCCATGGGAAATGGGGCTCAAAATACTCAGAATGAAGAAAGCTACACGATGATGTAGGTAAGACTCCTAGGACTTTTGAAAGCCCACTACCAAAATAATACCAATATCTATTCTTCAAATATTCCACAAAGTCTAAACACAGCAGAAAAGCAACAAAGGCATACCTACTACATTAAGTCTAAGCTATATGTCATAGGTAGCAAAATGTTTGAAGAAAGGAGGCTTCCCTTGGGTTCCCCCCCGGAACCCCGGGGCATTACGAGGCACCTGCAACAGGATCTTAGGACCTCTTGAGCACCACATACAGGTCTTCCTGAAGGTGACGCAGCAGATGGTGATGCATCTATATGATTGACAGTGCATGACAGGGGCGGGCGATAATGGATTGACCCCGGGGCAACTATGCAAGCTAGGGGCCTCGGGGGGGAACAGGGAGGGTCGCCCCCCGGGTAAAGCCCGGGGCGTTATAAGCCTGGGGAGGTAAGCTCCCCGTATCTCCGAAGCTACGGGCACTGCCCCGTTGTACCTTCCGGTACAAGGAGATAAAGCCCAACCCAGCACCTTCAGGTAGAGGTGCCGGGGTTATTTGTCATGCCACGACCAGCGACCGATTGGAAGAACCATAGCGGGTTGGGGGGGACGCTAAAACAGGAGCTACGTATATCAACACCGTTGATATACGTTGAGCCTCCGCGCACGCAATTTCCTTCCTTCCCCCTTTCGGGAGTAGCGGAGCGGCGGCGTCCGGAGCTTAACATTGACATATGTTGGTGACGGTTATTTAATGTTAAGTAAAGGGCAAAGTTACGGTGTGTTTACTGCATTTGAGCCTGTGAAAGCGTGAGTCAATAATTGGTGACCTCGGAGTGACTTGTGAAGCCCCACGTTGAATAGTGAACTGTGAAGTGAGTGACATGGCGACTGAGCGGTTGCAACTACCGTCCTTCCACCACAATGTACAGGACTGGCTGCTGCACGTCCAGGGCTACCTGGTTAACACCTCGGCCAACGACCAACAAAAATTCAACGCTGTTGTCTGTACCTTGACTACTGAAGTAGCCACACTAACAAAGCACAATTACCGTGCCCCCGGACTCCAACAGATTCGCGGCTCTAAAGAGTGTTCTGTTAGACGTGTACCGAAGACCAGACCACCATCATCTAAATGAACTGCAAACCATCACTTTGGGGGACATGAGGCCGTCTATTCTGTGGCAGCAGATGCACCTAATAAATATACGGTGCAACCACGTCATTCCCAACAGCAGTGCTTCGATCCATGTTTCTTCAAGAAGCTGCCTTGGGAGGTAAGAGTTGCTCGGGTCCTCTTTGATGATAGCACTTTCTATTATTACATTCGTCTCTGCAGCCGATCGAATGATATCACAATTGTCAGACCGTACTCATTCTACCGCATTTGCACCTAATCCAGCATTATCCAATGTTGTAAATACTTTCTCCACCGCTAGAAAGGTTCCAAAAATGGACCTACAGCCAACAAGGGAATGTCCCCGTGCCTCCCCCCCAGAGGCTGCACGACCTTATATGGGATTGTTAATGTCTGGAGACACTACGGAGATCAACATGTCTGTGCGCAGGATTACCTAGAGCTGAAACTTCGGGCACTCCGCTTCGCCAAATCTTGAAAACGACTGGACGCCATTGAGGAGCGCATGAATATAAGAGTGCCTCGCCCGTTTGTTCCACATAGAGGGCGTAACAGTCTAAACGGTAAAGGTGCGGTCCCATCCATCGTTTTCTACCTTTCCCAACGTTGAATTGTGCTGGTACCATTCCCCCTTTGGTGCCAGGACCAGACAGTGCCGCCCACCATGCCATGGTGGGGAAAACGAGTTCGGCGGGGGAAAGTGAATGCGAGCTACTCCGCAGTTTTTGACGCTCCTGTGTCTTTGCTACGTGTAGAGACCAATGGACTGGCAAGAGTTTCTTAGTGGACAAGGAGCATCCGCCCAGCTTTATCCTCCAAACCCAGGATGACCGCAAGTATACGCCACCTGGGGTTCGACCTTCTGGGGGCCCAACGGAACCAATGCGACTTATGGCACAGAGAGGATCACGATGGTTTCGGTTTGCCAGTAAGTTCCCAGGGGTTTTTTGTAGTTGCAGAAGCTACTCAGCCCATACGGGGATACGACTTTCTTACTTATTATAAGCTGCTTGTTGACCCTGGCAACCGCTGCTTACGACAGCCCGTCCTCACACGCCACCATTGGTAGTACCGTTGCCAGGTGTGAGAGCCCACGTATCACACTCATTCATAGTAATACCAACATTGTAGACCTTCAAGAATTTCCTACTCTCACAGTGCCTCTCCAACCGACATCAGCTACTGTCAATGAGTGTTCCATCATATCAAGACGACAGGCCCACCATTTCACGCTCGACCACGGCGCTTGCATCACGACCGACTTCTAGCGGAAAAAACAGAGTTTATTCTCTGCTAAAGGATGGAAAGATACAACCATCGAAGAGCTGTGGGCGTCACCTCTCCATATGGTCCTCAAGCCTTCTGGGAAGGAGTGGCGTGCGTGTGGAGATTATAGGGCCTGAACAAGGTTTCCGTGCGGATAGGTACCCTATACCACACATTCAGATTTCCATCTGAAGTTAAATGGACAAAGTATCTTTTCTAAGATAGACCTAATGAGAGCTTTCCATCAGATCCCAGTTCACCCTGCAGACTACCCAAACCAGCTATAACTACGCCTTTTGGACTGTACGAATTTAGGTATATGAATTTTGGTTTACGGAAAAGCGGCACAAACCTTCAACGCTATATGGACCATGTCTTGGGGCGACCTTGATTTTGCCACTGTGTATATAGATGATATTCTAGTGGCATCCAGCAGTAAGGAGGAACATCGCACCCATCTTCAGCAGCTTTTGGTACGCCTTCGAGACAATAACATCAAAATCCATCCAGCGTACTGTGTTTTTGGGGTGGAAGCAGTAGATTTTTTTAGGACATCGGGGGGGGGTAAGAAGGGATTATTCCATTTCCAACAGAACTTAGATGCTATTCGTCAGTTCCCACAACCAACTTTTGTAAGAAAGTTCAGGGAGTTTCTGGGTATTGTAAATTACTACCACCGTTTCCTCCCCAAAGCAGCAGATATGTTACTCCCGTTACATGACCTTCTGAAGGGTATTCCCCACAAATCGACAGCCCCGCTGAAGTGGTCACAAGAGGCTGCAGCTGCTTTCACTAACATAAAGGAGGATATAGCACGGCTTCCTCATCTTGCTCATCCAAACCCTGAAGCACAGGTCTTTCTTACTACCGACGCCTCTTCTACTGCGGTCGGCGCAGTGCTTCAGCAGATCAGTACAGGTGATGTATTACCTATTGGTTTCTACTCCCAGCGCCTCGATACTACCCAAGTAGGGCGGGTCATACTATTTTTGTTTTCTTCAATTAATGGAGAGGGGTGTTTGAATAACGTATTTTGGTGTGTAGAACACAAACCTGAAGAAAAATTATAATTCTGATAACCCAAACCTACATCAATTTGCAGTTGGTTATTATTAAATGCGTGATCAATTTGTTATTGCAGTTACCCCAGCATATGGCTCTTCAATTTTCTTGTCATGGCTGTTCACATTATTTTCTGTCATACAGTATTGTTCTAACTACTTCATAAAATATATAAGACATCTAAATACTTAAAGAAAAATAGGTCTCATTCAACTTAATTAAAATTAGCATACAGTTTGGCATATGCTGCCATAGATAATAATACGCATATGAGTAAGGAATAATGAAAGACGCATGTAAGCAAAGCATCACATTGTTGCACTGTTGCAGACAGCATAAACGTCTTGTAAACACCAACTGCTCCTTGCGGAGGTGGTAAGCTTTGTGTACCTACCGAATACCTATTGCTAGCCCAAGTTTCCTATGATGCAAAATAAATACCTATGAAGGTAATATTTTGCAGTTTTCCCTAATATTTACCTGTGCATTACTATAATACATGTCTGGGGCCGGATGTTCGAACGTTCGTAACTTGTTTCTAAGATCATCTTTGCACTTAGATTGATCTTGGAACGTTCGTAACGCGTTTAGAGGTATTTTCAAACGATCTCTGCGAACATCCATCCGCCATATTTGTTCGTTTTTCCACCGTAATGCTAAGGTTGCTGAAGAGCATTCGCACACTGTTCGTAGGGTCGCATGATGAAGGTTTTTATAATATACAAGCCATATAAAGCTATGTCATTAGTTGTTTATTTCATGTTGAGTTGTTTATGGCTGGACAGGACGCTGTAGGGGGAATGTGAATTAAAATAAAGGTTGCAATGAATGGTATGCTGCCGATTGCCTATAGGTGACTGGAATGAGTGAAGTGCAAATAAAAAAGAAATGTGTCTTATGCTAGAAGTGTATAGAGAAGATGATATGGGAGAGGAAGATGCGGGAAGTGAAGGAGGGAATAGGAGAAAAGGGATGAGATGGAGAAAAGAGTCAAGTGAAGGATACGGATGGACTAGCAATACAGGGAGTTTCGTACAGAAGTTTTTTCGTACCCAGGTTTTGTTAGTTGTTTCGTACACTGATTTTGAGTTTTTTTCGTACATACCGGGTGTTTTCGTTTCGTAACTCTAGTCATAAAGTTTAAACTCTGAGCTGAGTGTACGAAACGACTATATTTTCATATAGATACGAAACAAATTTAGTTCTCGAATGATCGAATCTACTGGTGTACAAAACAACTTGTGTACGAAGTGACTGCATCCCCTCTCATCAATGCTACGGAGAGGCAAAGATAAGAGACATTCGAGCACCGGTGTACTAGTGCGTGGAATGCATGATACTGTAGGTGAAAAAGTGAAATATATAAAGGTACAAGTGCAGTTTAGAACCAGACAATACAACACAACCATCGGTGGTTTAAGTATCATGAACGTTTCGTTCTTATTAAAAGGAGTATTTCTAACCCACAAAAAAGCTGTCGGAAAATGAAAAAGAAACCCCCATGGGGATCTGGGGGGGAAACCACCCCCCCCCCCCCCAGTGAGGTTGGTTACGTAAAAATGCCCGGGTTAGATTGGGCAACTAGCAGGGGGTCTTGGGGGCATAGCCCCCCAAGTTATGTCAGAAAGTATTGGTCAAAAGGGAGTATTGGTTGAAACTGCATATTTACCTAAGAGTGTGTAGAGGATAAAGGAATGTGTGATTGGTGGGAAAGGGAATGTCTGAGAAGAGTACGTAGGTATACACTTTAATGGTAGAGTATTGGTCAATAGGGAGTATTGGTTGAAACTGGCATATTTACCTAAAAGAGTATGTGGGGGATAAAGGAATGTGGAAGGGTGGGCAAGGATGTCTGAGAAGAGTAGGTACACTGAATGGTAGAGTATTGGTCAATAGGAAGAAATTGGTTGCAACTGCATATTAACCTAAAAAGTATGTAGAGGATAAGGGAATGTGTGATTGGTGGGCAAGGTTTTTTCTGGAAGAGTAGTACACTCTACTCCAACTCTAAGAGATGGTACGTGAGTAATGCGAAAGTATTGAATGAACGGTTCAATGATGGAAGCTGGGGTAATGAGATGTTTTCTAGAACAAGTTCACGACCACGAAATTATGGGGTTAAAGCACATAAAATCACTAAATGCAGCTTTCATTTCAACCTAAATTTTACGGGAATATGTCGAATCGGTATATTTCGTGATGAGGGGGGAATCACCCCGCTCAATCACTAACCTAACCTAGACTATAGTCAATGGTAACTAACCTAACCAAACTGTTCGGTATTGGGGTATTTAAACCCTGAATTCAGAAACAAAGAAAAATAGAAAAAAAAGTGGGCGAGAATTCCTATCGGCGATAGTTCCAGGATTGTCTAGTTTCTTATAATGTATCCAATAATATTACCACCCTAAAATGGGGGGATTAGTTTGTAGTGGGGTTTTTAAAAGTCCTAGGATTCTTACCTACATCATCGGGGTAGATCAGGAAAACTGAGTTTCGGCCTCGAACTGTTGAAAGCCCACTATCGAAATTTACTAAATTGGCTTGTAAGTGGCAGCTATTAATCCTTCAATCATAATAATTATTCCGCTGCTAAAACGTAAAATTATAACCCCTTTCCCGCCCGTTACGGGCATTTCGCCCACACGTCCCAAATTTGCCCACAGACATATTTTCGCCCACATTTTAAGATCAACTCGCCACTCTAAATCAATTCGCCCACACATCCATGTCACGGAGTCATGTAACTAATCTTCCTCTGGCAGAAAATTTAATGAACCACCAGTAACTTGGGCGAAATGACGGTAAATTCTATGTTTGGGCCATACTCTCCCACTTCCCCAACAAGTTTGGGAACCTGTGGAAAGCGGGTTTTCGGATGGGGACAATTATACGTCGAAAAACGTAATTAAGATGTGTAAGGGGGTTAAAAATCCCTAGATCTAGGGTAATTGCCTATAAACTAGAGAAAATTGCCTAACCCAAAATAAACCAACCTAACCAAAATAACCTACCTAGCAGAGGGCTTGACCACGTAATAACTAACCAATTACTAAGCTAACCTAACCTACCTAACCAATCTAGCCTATCCTAACCTAACCAAATCTACCCCACTAACCTAAAACCATTAAACCTAATACACAAATTTAACCACCCTAACCTTAACCTAAAAAATAACCCCAACCTCCTAGCGGGGGGGGGGGGGGGTGGGGGTTGGCGGGGTTCTGTACACCAATAAAAGTAACCTAAACCCCTAGCGTGCTAGACCATCCATAGTGTGGCCAACAATTACTCCATAGTGTGGGCGAAAGACCTTGGCGAAATGACTCCATGGGTGGGCGAATGCAGTAACGAAATGACCGATCCTTCCCGCCTTATTAGTTGTTTTTCTCTCCAGCCTCACAAGTCCTTAGATACTCTAAACGTAATTATTTAAATGGGGAGAGTTACCCCTTTTAAATCCCCTTTTCCCCACCCGAAGTTCCCAAAAGACCCCCAAAAATTTAAAACAACCTAACCCCATTATACTATATAACCTACCAAAAACCTCCTAGCGAGACTAAGGCGGAAAGAAATATAATTTTACCATTCAGGTTAGGGTTGGAGGTATAAGTTTGTATTTTTTGTGTGGGGCGCGCCAAAGGGGTTATTAGTGAGCATATGTCTCCAGTCTTCAGATATTTCCCCTGGGGAGCCATCACGGCATTATATTTGTTTACATTCTAACTGCATTATGATTTGGGTAACAATCTCAAAAAGGGTTTATGAAATCTTTCCTCTTTATTGGCCAAGCGACAGTGCTGAGTTTCCATCCTCATGGTCGAACGGAACGGAACGAGCTTTAAGATCGCATCTCGTGAGCTAAGAACTTTCGGACGATCCTTTGATAATACATTTTTGTGGTGTTCGTAGCCCAAGATCTAAGATGGCCGCTATGAACACTCTAAGTTAATCTTAGAGGCGGAAAGTTACGAACGTTCGAACATCCAGCCCCTGTAGTGGATAAACTACTTACCTGATGTATAATTGTTTATATTTCAGTGTGAATTGCTTAAGAAAATGGCTCGAGTCAGAACAAGGACGAAATAAAGTTCTCATTTGAGTAATCCTGTTGGCACTGGGCGGGAGCTGTTGGTGTCTGAACTGCCAACTGTGCGAGATATCCTGAGGTATGGCATCGACTTGAGGGAGCAAAGTGTAGATGACAGGAGGAACTACCAATTGGACAAGCTGGTGAAGGACATCTACCCTGGTCTGATTTGTCAGTGGAGCAAAGCTAATGCTCTTTTCAAGCCACCTGTCATCAATGAAAAGGTGACCATCACATCCAAGCTCAAGGAGGTCTGGAATCAGGCAGTGAAGGTTTCTCTTGGGAAGGGCAAACTTGAAGTCAAAGAGAGGTTCATTGTCAAGTTAGACAAATTATTTGATATTTTGACTTGCAAGTGTCAGATTACCAGTTGTGAGGTGGGAGGCTGTGAGGGCTGTGAGACCAAAGCCCACATTAATTGTTCCTGCAGCAGAGAGAAAAAGATTCCTTTGAAAGATCTAGCCTACATCATGGGACAGAGAGTGAAGGTTGGAAGTAAAGGACCCCATGAAATAAGTGGCCCTGATTTGCCTGAGCACAAGAGACAGTTGAGAACATTAGAAAGGCAGGTGATGGGAAAAGGAGCAAAGATAATCAAAATGACAAGGAGGAAACTACTGTAGCAGCAGAGAAGGCAGTCAGGGAGCATGTGAAGATATTTTTTGGCTGATGTGATGAGGATCTGGAATTGGAGAGAAGTGGTGCTGAAGATGAGTTTGTTCCAGAAGTTGAGTTTTTTCCAGAAATTGACCATAAGCCTGCAGCTTCGACTAAGTACAGAAAAACTATGATGAGATTTCAAACATTGCCCTTGCTAGTGTAAGATATGGCATAGGGCTAAGGCCAACTGCAGCAATACCAACAGCAGCTCTGATTGATGCAGGAATTATCACAGAAGACAACACAAGTAAAGTGATTGATAAGAGCAAGGTCAAGAGAGCACAGGAGAAGTTGATGAGAGAGCTGGGGTAAGAGTTTGAAGAAAAGTGCAGGGAGGACGGGGACATCTCCTGCATTCTCTTTGATGGGCGGATTGACCTGACCAATGTGATGATGGAAGCTGAGGGAAGTAACCAATATTTTCCGGGGTTATGATCAAGGAAGAACACTACAGTGCTGTTAGTGAACATGGGAGCTACTATCTGTTTCACTTTATCCCAGAGAAAGCAACTAAAGAAGTCACATGCGGAGAAGATTGCTAAGATCATGTTTGCTTGGCTGAAAGAGAGGGGTTTTGATAACACCTTGTTGGCCATTGGAGGAGACTCTACAAATGTCAACACTGGTGTGAAAGCTGGAGTAATGCGGAAGCTGGAACTGCACCTGGGAAGAAAGCTGGTCTGGTTGGTGTGCAACTTACACACTGGTGAACTTCTCCTGCGCCATTTGATTGTTGGCCTTGATGGCACCAATCTGTCAGACAAACAATTATCCAATAGGAAATAGGAAAGGCCAATAGGAAAGCTCCTTGATTCTGCTACAGACTTTGAGATCCATCCAAACTTCACCGTATCTCCGTTGGCCCTCCACTGATCAAGCTGCCTGACAAAGTCATTCAAGATCTCTTAACTGATCAACACTATGGCTATAAAATTGTCTGTGCAGTCAGGGATGGAGTGCCTCCTGCAGGGCAGGCTCTGTTGGAGATAGGACCAGTAAACCACAGCCGCTGGCTCACAACAGCTAATAAATAGACTTCTCAGGCTTTGGGTGTCAAAACATGGACTTAAAGGGAAGAACCTGAAGAATCTGCACTGCATTGTGGAATTCATCATTGGAGTGTATTATCCATGTTGGTTCAACATGAAAGTCAAACACTCCTGGATTGAAGGGCCTAGGCACATCCTCTTTCAACTGGACTGCCTTAAGTCACAGAGGAAGGAGGTGCTGAACATTGTGATGCCAACTGTGAAAAGATCTGTTTGGTATGCCCACAGTGAAGCCATCCTCCAAACAATGCTGTGCTTTGAGGATCAGAAGGAGATGATTTAGGGGGTGGAGAGAATCCTGGCTATCAGGGGAGATGGAGACCCAGATGCTCAGCTAGGAGACTCCTCTCTTAGGACCAGAAGGACACCTGACATTAATTGTGATGCTTCCAGCATTGATGACCTGATCAGCTGGTCAGGTAGCATTCCTCTTGGGATGGGTCTCTCACTTTGGTGCACCTACTACAGCCATCACAGATTGCGGGGCCCAGTTTGAATCACATCTGTGGCAAGAGTTACTAGCTTTTCTAGGCACTACTCACAATCACACAACTGCTTATCATCCACAGGCTAACGGAATGGTTGAACGTTATCATCGCCATCTCAAGGACGCCCTTAAAGCTCAACCTCATCCGTACTCCTGGGTGGACTCTTTGCCATTGGTACTGCTCGCCCTTCGCACTACAACTAAGAAAGATCTCAAAGCCAGTCCCCGCAGAGCTTACGTTTCGGCCAGACCCTACGCCTACCGGGAGAGTTCTCCACAGGGATTGACAAGGAGCACGGTATGGACAAGCACATGTTTTCTAGACTCCTCCGTAAATAATTTCCGGGTTGTTTCCTTTGCACCTCGCCAGCCTAAAAACTTTTTCCTACGTCCCGCGTGATCTAGATCAGATCGGGTTCTTAAAACTTTTTTCATGCGACCCAGTTTGATTTTATGCATTACATTCACGACCCTTTTTAACGTCTGTTGCTGTTTTTCTCTCTCCGATGCTATTTTTTTTCAAATTACTTGTCTAATATCATAAAAATTGCATACAAAATAAATATTTTCTACTGCATCTGGGGATTCAAAAAAATTTTCCATGTTTAGTGTCCCCAAGTAATTTAATCTAAAAAAAGTATTACAAAATATATAAAGTACTAAAAAATTGAAAAAAGTAATGGAAAAAAAATATATTGATTGTTGCCCGAGGAGATTATGCGTCTATTGTCGTATCCTCCCTTCTCCATCGGCTTTCTCTCTCTCTCTCTCCCCCGTCCTCTCTCTCTCTTTTCCATCCCCTCCTCTCCTCTTCTCTCTCTCTCTCCCCTCTCTTCCCTCTCTTCCCCTCCCCTCTCCCCTCCTCTCATTAATGCTTTTTCACATATTTTTTTATATATTTAAAATTTCTTTTTACGCGGGGCGACCCACTGAGAAAAAGCTTGGCCCCCGTTTTGGGGTCGCGACCCTACTTTAAAGAACCCTGTCTAGAGCCGGGCCGGTATGTATGGATACCATGACGCCCAAAGGCCGCCCACTTGTCGCCCGTATGACGATCCCTTAAAGGTGCTTCAAAAATGAAAATATTTTACTTTAAGTTGAGGAAGCCGCCGGGAAAATGTCTCGTGGATCGTCAAACCCGGGCTAATATACAAGATGTCCCTCTCCTACCCTCCCTCACCCACCAGATACTCTACATTTCCGCACGCCTCCGGGCCTGGCTCATCGACTTCTCCCCCTGTTGCTCTCTATAAACAACTCCGGGTCATATTTTTATACCTATTACACCTCCTGTGATCGAAATGACTCACAGCTGAAAAGTGAGGGAAAAAATTCCCCCCCTGAACGTCTGCGACCAAGAACGCTACCAGGGGGGTAGACTGTCTCGCCCACGAGAGAGGTATCATCTTTCATCCCCACGTCTTCTCTGACCGTTTCCTTTCTTGTCGCCTTTCCCAAATTGGTTTTGCCTGGGGGGGGAGTACTGTGGTGCCCAAAACCTCGAAGAAAAGGCGGTTCAATAAATCCCCACCAAAGGGGCACCACCTTCTTCACGGCCACGTCACAGGAGTCACGGACCGTCGGTATAACGGATGGCCCAGACAGCGATAAATTCCTGCACCGCACTCACCCCACATACACTCACGGACTACGGACATGCTACGCCCCCGGTCATCCCCTTCTCGTCTACCTGTAGGTTACAGGGACACGGACCTCACCTCCACCCTGGCCAGCCCCCCTTTTTAAAACCTTATGGTTTACAGGGAGCTACACCTCCCCTACGCCCTGGCCACCGCCTCGTCTACCGCATGGGTTCAGTTCAGTAACCCTACAACTTGTCCTCCTGGTTCGGTGCTGCTTAAAAAGCCTCCACGTTACTTTTGTCTTCCTTGTGGCAACTTTTATTTTTTGTAACCCAGCGACCTGTGTATTTTTTATTGACATAGTATTTGGGTGACGGCTATTTAATGTTAAAAAAAGAAAAGTTACGGTGTGTTTTTTAATTTCAGCCTGTGACGCGTGATAAAATATTTTACGGCCCTACGGAGTCCCTCCTATTGTTTTAAAAAAATCTGCTTCTGTGCGTAACCCTGACTGCTTTTTTTCCTTTTTTGGAAAAAGGGGGGCGTTACATTATTTTTGAACTGTTTTTATATTAAATTCATCACAGCTCGTACCTGTATACTTTTATAACTTTGTATTTTTTTTCCTGAAAAATTAGTCTTAGTTTTTTTCCTAACTATCATCGCCTTTTAATTCAGTCTTTTATTAATTTATATACTGTGATTTGTTTTTTCTATTGTTTTCCCTCTCTCCCCCACCCCCTTTACCCAAAAAAGTTTTTGCTTGTAAAGGGGTGTTTGCCACCATACCGTGTTAAAATTTTTGGGAAAACTATTTAAAGGAAACAAAAAAAAAGTTTTAAAGTGTTAAAGATTTTAAAAGAAAAATACATATTGTCTACATTCTACATATTCATCAATTTTCTGATGTTCTTTCATTATGATAGACCCTTTTTTTGTGATTAAATAACGTGGGTTTTTTTTTCTTTACCATTGTTGATAAACCCCTACTCCATTTTGTGTTTCAAGTGAGTATTTTTTATCCCTCCCCCCCATTTTCGGGGAAATAATATAAAAAACCTAATTTCTACTAAATTGTCTCCGTTTATGTAAAAATTTTCATGCCCCCGGTACCTTTCCCCATAGGGCCCCACACACGGCCACTCTGTGGCGCGACTTGTGCGCCACGCAGTCGCGGGGGTGTGGTTTTCCATATGTTTTTCCCTTGTTTTGACGCGGGCCCTTTCACACGAGCGGGTTTTGGCGGCGACTGTGGGAGGGGAAAGCGGGTCCCCGCCCCGATTGGGGTGTTTGTGGCTTGGACCTTGTACATGGCTACATGGGGTTGATGGTAAACTCAAATTGGGTTTTGATGTTTATTTCTGGACAATTTATGGTGGGGACAAGGGTCTGTGTCGATGAGTGTCCTCTCTTGAGACTTCCTTTTAAAGGCGGACGTCTAATCTCTTAAAGGGGGTGTCGGCAAAATCACAGGAAAAGGAAGTGGGGGCGAGTGCTAGGTAAATCATTAAGAGGTAAGGCTGTCCTGGGGTGATAATCTCTGGAAAACTTTGGGGTATTTTCAGGGTTTTCAGACTAAAAAATCTTCGTTCGTGTTGCTAAGTCTCCCCCTCTAGTTCGAGGGAGGGTAGATAAGATTTTTTATCCCATCTAAACTTTGCAGTACCAACTAAAATTATTGACTATACAAAGCGCCCCCACGTCAGCACGAAATACGGACTCGAAAACCGCTACGAATGCGCAGGAAGCTGCCATTGCGGCTCACGTCTCTACCAAACCTTGCCACCCCGGGCAATCGAGGTAGGAGGAACGGGGGCGTTTTTCCCTTGGGGAAAGACCCGGCCCACATTTAAGTACTTTTTTGGTCTTGCTCAGGGGGGGTTTCTGTAGAGTTTTAGCAGTTTCGCAGGTTTTCCGGGGGTCGATGGCGATACGTCCGAAAGTCCGTTGCGGTTTTATGGTGAATTCTTCCTCGTCCTACGGGTACTTCAAAGGGCCCCCGGTAGGTTTTCTAAGGGCTTTTTTGCTGCCTACCCTGACAAAGACTGAGTGCAGCTGTCGAGGTCCTGGCTGACGAAGGGGTTGGGGGAGGTGCGAGGCTGACAGACTGAAGGTTTTGCATGGAGTCCTTTTTAGGGTTTCTGGCGAAATCCTAGATATTAAGGTCGGAATCAGGTTGTGGGAAGGGGTTCACCTGGGAAAACCTGAGTTATTCCGTAATGAGCCAGCAGGATGGCCCTAATCTTCCTTCAGTGACTTCGTTGCCGAGAGGACAAAGGGGTAAACAAAAGTCCATCTTTGCGTTGTGGGCTGAAACTGCCAGAGAAGACTTTATTGCCGGGGAAAGCTTCGTGGACCCTTGGCTTTTGGGTATAGCTGGTGTCCCCTCGCGAATGGAGCAAGTCATGACTTATTCCCCAGGCTAGACTCGATGGGTTCCCGGTCCGATGTGGGGTGAGGGGGGACAACGATCTGGAGACCCCCTACTGATGAAGCACGGGCGACGGAGTCCTTTTTTGATGTCCAAAGAGGGCGCTTCAGGCCAGCGGGTGAACGGGGGCGGCCAGGTAAGGATGTACCGGTACCGTTGGAGTAAAGGGAGCGGGGCCGACGATGTCGATTGGGCGGGTCGAACTTGAAGAGACTGGCTTGAATGTTTCTGGGAGGGGGTGTGTGTGGCGTGTACCTTTGAAACTTGGCACTTGTTTCAGGGGCGATCCATGTCTGACATCCTTTTGATGCATGCCCGTGAATCTGGAAGTTATCATGTTTGGGGCCTCGGACGCCAGGGTGAAGAGGTCGTGGGCTGACGGGAAAAGCCGGTAACGATCCTGCTTTGGAATGTACGGCCGGACACGTCAGTAGAGACATCAGCGTAGAGGTGTCTTTGGTCCCTGGGAATTGATCTTCTTCATCTGCAAAGGGGCATTCTCCTGGAGTTTTGCAACTCGCATCATTGGGTTGGTCAGCGGCAATGGGAGCATAGTCGATGAGAGAAAGGGATGGGCCGAGTGTTCGTGAAGTGCTCAGCTGGGGTTTATCGGCACCCTTGAAAGTAGCGAATGTCTGGGGGAAATGCGGAAAGAAATTTGATGTGACGCAGTTGGTCGCGGGTGAGGTAGTCTTGTTGTTGCGTATTAGTGGTTAAGGGTTTTTGGTCAGTGTAACTTGGAATCGGCGACCTTTGATTTAAATACCGGAAACTCTTATCGCCTTTTAAAGGGAAAGTTCTCTGTCGAAGGCACTTAATTCGTTTCCCGGCCCTTTTTTAACTTTTGGAGAAGAAGCATGGCTTTCCAGTCTCCGTTGACGTACTGCTTAGGGCGGCACCCAGCACCCTTGCCTGAAGCTCTGTAAGATGGAATGTCGGATTTGGAGAAGGGAAGCTGAGCATCGCAACTTACCCAAAGGGCCTTTTTACAGCGAGGGAAAGGGGGTCGTCAGCGTCTGGGTCCAGACGAGGGTGTGGACTGTCCTTTCTTGCAGGGGTTGATCATGGCGTAGAGTGGCCGGAGAAGAAAGTGAGCAGTTCCGGATGAAGCGGTTTAGTAGTTCAGCATGCCCAGGAACTCCTTTAGCTGGCGCTGGGTTGACGGCTTCGGGAACTGCTGGATGGACTCACACTTTGACTGGAGTGGATTCGTCGTTAGGCGGCATGGCGGCTAGTGGCACTGTTGACGGTGACGGTGGCGGCGGCGTGGGTCAGGAGGCAGCGTCAGGCAGCAGGAAGCAGCGTCGGGCGGCAGGAGGCGCGCCGGGCGGCAGGAGTGAGCACGGGGCGGCAGGAGTCGACAAACGCGGAGTCGGGAGGCAGGACACGGCGCCCTGTGAGCAGAGCCCCACAGCAGGGGCGGCGTCGACTGCGGGGCTGCGTCTGCACTGGAGCCTGCCCCGCGGTAGGGGGCGGCGGCGGGGGCAGAACCAGGGGCGGCGGCAGGAGGCAGAGCTGGGCCGCGGGCGTGGGACAAAAAGCCACAGGAGGGCGTGTGTGGGCGTGCTGGCACGGCTGTGTGGCTGTGGGGTGATCCTAGGCAGCGCGGCTGTGTGGCTGCGGCGGCAGGGCTGTGTGGCTGCGTCGGCAGGGCTGGGTGGCGTTAGGCAGCACGGCTGTGTGGCTGGGTGGCGGCAGCGGCAGGGCTGGGTGGCGTCAGGCAGCACGGCTGTGTGGCTGCGAGGGGCAGCACGGCTGTGGGGTGTTCAGGTCACTCCGTCAGGTCACCATTTGTAGTACATGGCTACATGGTGGTTGATGGTAAACTCAGGTTGGTTGTGATGTTTATTGCTGGACAGAGTTGTATGTGGTACAAGGGTCTGTGTCGTAGTGAGTGTCTCTCTATTTGAGACTTCCTGTATATAAAGGCTGGGACGTCTAATCTCTTAATGGGCGTGTCGGCAAGATCACAGAGAAGTGGGAGGCGAGTGCTAGGTGAAATACATTAAGAGGTAGAGGCATGTCCTGGAGGTGATAATCACAAGGAAACCTTTGGAAGGTGATTAGCCAGGTGTTCAGACTGAAATATCTTCGTTCGTGTTGCTACAGACCCTTTCACACGGGCCACTTGCGTGGTCGCTCGGTGGCGGGCAAAGCTGCGACCCGTCAGTCATTCACCAGACGCTGGTGTGTGAGGTCAGATTTTTCTTTTTTAGTAAATTTAAAATTTTTGTAATTAAAGTTTATCTTTAGTAATTAAAGAATTTGGCATTGTCTGCTCTTAGACTTCATTATGTATGGAATTGTCCTAAGTCTAACTCCCAAGTTAGTGGTCATCACAGGATCTTTGTCTTACGACGACGACACGTCGCAGAAGCAGATGTATAGTAGAGTAGCTTCCTCCCCAGGAGGATGATTAACNAAACTTTGACGGGGACAATCCCTTGTATTCAAATTTTGGATACATGAATATTTGCCAAGTAAACAGGAGTACGGTAAAGTGTATATCTCGGGAATGGGGTGACCGTAAACATTCCCAAAAAATGCCCATTCCTTTTTCAAAATTTTTTTCTTATCACCTGATCAGGCCCTTTTGGATTTGGCCAATAAGGGGGACCCCGGTGAGCCAAATTTAGTGATACATGATCATTTGTACCTGGGGTACTGCAACAGTTCATGATGCTGTAATAGAGTCCCCCGGGGAAAAAGAGCGGACTCTTGCTGGGGCCGCAATAGTTTTTTTTTGGCCTAAAATGGGGTTAGATATGACGCATAGTACCAAAATGCGTGAAATGTGCTGAGCATAAGGGTACGGTCCCAAAAGCCAGTACCAATTTTTGGAATATCCAACTCCGAATCCTTGGGACTTGTTCTATTGATCTATTACGGGTTTTCCTTCTGGGTTTCAAGGTCTAAATACCTGTTTATGGTTGATCACTTTCAAGGGTATGTTGTTTTGGCCCCTGTGATGGATAAAACTCCCCAAAGCGTTGCACACGCATTGCTCGCCAACTTTTTTTGTCCATACTAAATTTCCCCGATTTAATGAAGTGAAAAGGGCGGGGAATTTTAAAAAATCGCTTCTAATGAAATCTGTGGGCAGTTAACATAAAAAAAACATTCAGGGTAACTTATCACTCTGCCAAACGGTTTAGTTGAGCGTGCGAACGGGAAAAGTCCTGGAAGTTTTTGCCCCCAGTGTTGGTGGCTTGCTTGAAGTTGAAAGATTGGTTCCCCCAATGTTGCTGCTTACGTTAAATTTGAAATTTTTTTGAGTGACGGCAACCTTATTTTTTTATTTTTGGTATGGAGAAACACCCATTACCATATGACTTGCTTATAGCCCTAAAAAACCTGTTCAATGTTGATGATTATGCTAAATGTAAACCCTTTTTAAAGTTTTCTCGATTTTATTTCGATGTAAAGGAATTTTTACAGGCTTCAAGACTGCTGTGTGTCGCAACAACACCGGCGCTCTTCACCCGTTCAAATCTGGGTTGGTGACTTGTCATGATTCGAGTCCCGGAAGGGAACTCTAAATTAGTCCTAAATTTGGGGGGTCCAGCCTAGTGTTAAGCAACTCCAGGGGAAAAATTTTGTTTTTTTGGTCCGGGTTTAAAATATTTAAAAAGTCTTTCACAGTGATCGTTTTAAACGGACTAATGCCAAGCCTGATTTATGCTTAGTAAAACTGCTAAAACTAAGCGATGTACGCTCTGAAATAACAAATCAAATTTCCTCTGACCAACCAACTCATGTTTTAAAATTTTACGCCCTCGAAATTGATAGTTTGTCTTTTCATTGACTTTTTTTGGAAAATTTCATGCAGTTCTTTTAGGGATAAATGCTGAGTTCTGGAAAAAATTTAGGTAAAGGTACTTTCAACTAACCCCTTTCTTATCTTCCTTTATGATAAACCTTTTTCTTTTTAAATTCAAAAAAGCAGGGCTTTAAATCGACTTTTACTGGTTAGAACAAGCACTCCTGTTTTGACTAATGGGTTTAATTTTTTTTAAAAAATACAAACTTCAAAAATATGGTTGAGAGCGCGTAAAGGGAAAAAAACGCTTCACTCTTTCATTTTTTTTGATTTTTTGCTGCCTGGAAAAATAGCGAGGTAAAATTTTGCAAGTTGACACCATTTTTTTAAAGGGTATTAAAACCTATTAGTCCGGGCCCGGGCTAGTATCGGTTACCCCCCAAAGGTGGCAAAACTATATTGTGCCATTTTGTTTGTTGCCAATAAAAAGTAAAATAATGTATAAAGCCTTTCCCTTTTGGTAGTTTTAGGGTATATTTTTTTAAAAAAACCCCCTTTAGGGGGTAATTTTTTAATATTTTCCGTATTTATTTATGAAAGGGTGCTCGTAGGCAAAAGGGAAATCGAAAAGGGATTTAGAAAATTTAAAATTCTGCACAGGTTTTTTCTACTGCTTTTTTTTCTATATATTATATTTTTTGCGCAAATGAACCCGGAAAGTTGCAGGCATTTTTTTATCAAATTTAAAAAAAATTGCTTTTCCAGCGATATTTCGTTCAATAACCTAAAAAAGAATTTCTCGATAAAATCCCATAGAGAGAGATTGTGGGTGTGTTATCTTTTAAATGGTACTCTTTTTTCTTTTTCAAATGTTATATTTTGACGTCTAAGAGGCTAAAAAACAAAAATGTATATTCACAGAAATCCATATCTTGATATCATTTAGTCCAAATTAATTTCCAGAGTTTTTACTTTGAAAAAAACTAAAAAAAAATGTTTTTTAATCCATTTTCTTGTCTGTTGGATGGACGAGCTGAATGATGGGGACACTGAGCCCCCTTGTTTGATCCGACCCAAAACGCCCCCCCCGCGGCTAGAGTGCATATTCATTGTTCCGATGACAATGAAAACCTAATTTCACCCCACAATCATTTCGAATCCTGGAAAAATCTCCTCCGGGCACTAAAATAGGGGCGTCAGACCCAAATTTTGGAGTTGGCTGAAACATCCCGAAGGAGAGATCCCTGCTTAAATTTCCCCCCCAAAAAAGTCGCAGCATCTTCACGATGAAGAAAGCATAGATGGCATCCTTGCTCAAAAAGAGAAAATACCAATACTGCCCCTGAGGATAGAAACCCCTGCAAGGGCTGGTCGTGCAATCCCTAGCACCCAAAACTATGAAGAAAATGCATTTTTTTTTGCCAAAAAACAAAAAAGTACGCCAAACGACAGAAGATCGGAAGTGTTTTTTTGAAGTGCAGGAACTGAGAGCTGAGCTAAGACAGGAATGCCGCCACAAAGAAATGGACAGAAAATACTTGGCATTGTAAGCAGATAATTGTGGCCGCTGAAGCACATACCACAGGCCCTGCTTATAGTTTTCCCCCAACGGGGCAAAATTCACAGCAGAAGGGTGCTGTCAGTGCCGATGACAAAGAAATAAAGATATATAGAGGCGGTGTTAGTCAGTCATAAGTGAGCTCTTTCATTCACAGAATCGAGCTTTTCGGTACCCCCAGGGCCTATGATGATGATGTTTAACCTCTAGCTTGGGCTCCTGAAGAACTTTGGTGTGGCCCAAGTGCGGATTTCCCCCAAAAAGCACCGGGGAAAGGTTTGAGAAGGATTTGGGTGGATTTTTTCACATCACCCAGATCATAATGGCAAACTTCTCATTACCCAGACAGCTTAACTGTGCGGAATTGTCGGGAAAACCAATCTCAAAAGAAACATTTAAAGACCCTGCCCAGAGGTATCCCAGGAACCCCAAAAAAAGGGCTGCCAAGCAACTCAGGGTGAATCAAGCCCAAAGCCAAAGATATAAACCAAATCCTGGCACCAGAGATAGGGGTTAAAACCTGATATCGTTCCAGAATCACTCTTGTGCTCTTCGCACCCTGTCACAGGGTGCTGCCACACCCTGACGCATTGACAGTGTAACCCCAAGAGTTCAGCGTCCCCTGCAATTGTTTGGCCAGGACATTGTTATGCAGTGACATGTGGCAAGCCAAGCCCCCCCAAACACATTGCCCTGTCTTCTTTTAAGTCTTTGACGGTAATGGTGAGCGAAAGCATCCTAAAACCGCCTTGGGCATTGTGTTGGTACTCGCAGATGGAAGACGACACCGCCCTTTCCCCTGCAGAAGCTGTCTGCCCCGGAGGTTATCCCCCACTGCAAGGCCCCATTTTACCCCCGGGTCTTCACAACCTTGTTGGACAACTCGACCGTCTAAAGAACGCTGATGGCGAAAGGGAGTCGCACAGGGTGGTAGCTTCTGTGCAGGAAAAGCCCACAAAACCCGGTCCCTGCCCAACCCAGGCCTACTGTGGCCAGACAAAGAAGAGGGGCATTTTGCACCTCCGCCCGGGGCTGCCAACTTTAACCCGCCCCGGGCAACGGCAGGCCCCCCCCTGAGCAAGACCGCTGAAATTTTGCTGACGTGGGACCCGCTTTCCCCGCAGAAGAATCTTGTTTCATGCTGGGCCCTGCTGCAAGGAAAGACCGTCAGTGGGAGCTGGGCCCGGCTTCAAAAACAGACCCTAGGGGGGGGTGGCAGTCACCCCTGACAACTCGGTACCTTCCCCCAATCAATGCCCCCCCCCACACAGATGTCCCCAGTCAATGAGGTTCTCAAGCAGTCCTCAGCATCCACCCGTCCTGAGCCGACAAATTGTCTGCGTCTTTGACCAGCATTATATCAAAGGCTGTCGAGATCACCGGAACACCCTGACCAGTTCAGCAAAAACATCTCGGATGGTGCTTTTCATTACCATCTGCACTCTTCAGAACCATCGGGAAGCGTTTTCAAGATACCGAGCTCCGTGATCTGTGTGTTGAGTCTGGGGTCATTGCACAAGGCTCGTCCGGGGATCATGGAAAGGCAGGAAATTTCAACCCAGCAGTACGACTGCCAAGGGGGCTATTAACCCTTTTTCCTTAGTGTGGAAAATGATTCCCCCCTGGTAGAAAAGACAAAACAACGACGACAGGTACTCTGGGGGAGTCTCTGCGAGTCATTTCATCTTTGCAAAAGGGCATCTCTAAAAATGGTTGGAGCAGATCCCCAAGAACCCTTGCACACTATCCTGGATCTTACGAGGGAAAACCTTGAGGGTTCTCAGACGCGGCAGGGACTCGCGATTCTGGGGACCTACTAGACTGGTGGAGATCCTCTTACCTTATCCCCGCTCAAAAAGGGGACGGATCTCCCCCTGTCGTGCATCCGAGCCCTGATTCCATGGTTTCGCATACACAGGGTCAACTACGCTAGGACTGCCAAATTACTTAGCCTCAGATAGCCAGCTACCCCCGACCCACCCAATTTTCACGGCTGAAAATCCTGGCAGGGGAAATTCTCCTCAGCTGGGTCGATGAAAACCCTTTGGTCGCATCCCTTGGACCAAACTATCGAAGGGGACGGGGAAAAAGGGGCCGAGCAGGGGGGGGAACAAAAGGGGTTTGTCTCAAAACCCGGAGCCGTCACAAAGTATTCATAACGCAGGAATACAAAGCCCATCTTCAGGCAAATCAAAAAATGACAGGAGGGGGGCACCTCAAAACGACTCTCCCGATCTTCAAACTGAAAGGAAAAAGAAGGTAGCAGGATGAAAGACCCGACAGACCTGAGGGGAAAAAAGTTTGCTCAACCCATTTTCTCCAGACGAGGAAAGACCTAGTAGCCTGTCCCTGGCACTGTAGCGCCTCCTGAAGTAGCAGGGGCCTGTGAGAGCTCATACAAAAGGGGGGAAAAAAGCATACCAAAATTCAAGGGAAGGCTAGACGAGGAAAAGCAGGAGAAAATTTCCCCGGAAATTGAAGAAGCAAGGCCTGAAGACTTTCGCCCCAAAATCAATGTAAAAATAAGTCCAAGAATTTTCCCGGAATTGTTCTAAGGCAGACAGGGAATTTTTCAGCCACATATCTTGGTTGCTGAAAGCCGGCAGGGAAACATTAAAGTGTTCTTGCCCCACCCCTTAGGCCCCCCTGCCCTGAGCATTGGGAAATACTGATGGGCGCTAAGAAAAAAAAAAAGGCGGCCCTTTCCAGAGAACTGGGGAAAAAATGTGTCCGCAAAAGAAGAAGTCCAACCCCATCTGCTCCCCCATTGGGGGGGGTGGGCTTGGGCCAGAAGCGAAGGAAAACAACAAGCTTTTGGGCAGGTGGCAGAGCTGGGCCCCCCCCACCAATATCCTTCATGAAAGGGGGACAAAAAAAATTGATATTGTTTTTGAGTTCCGTTCCCCCTCAACAAAAAAGCTGAACGAGTCCCGGGTCCGACAACTCTCTCCAATACAAGAACCAGCTGGCGGCATCGTCAAGTGGAGGAAATTCCCGTCTGGATTTCAAACAAGACCTCCCCTGTCAGGGGTTTTTACAGAGGGTGGAAACTCTCAAAGTACAGAGAGAAGTTACCGGACAAGCGCTTATGTTTACCTGTGAAAAAAAGCTGTTCAAGCTAACAGAAGACAAGTGGGAGGAGGTACCTAGCTCGAGCGCCAAGAAAAGGCGATACCCGCCTCTTTTACACACGCTGCTGCAGCGAGAGATGGCTACAAGGCAGCCGTCATTGTAGGGCACGATGTCTTTCTTATTTTTCCTTGCCATGCACAGCACCATGGTATCTATCTACCAAAGTTTGGAACAAGACTGCACCCTACGCAGGGTAGACAAATCGGAAAAAGTCAAGGGCAGGGTTTTTGCGACAGCCGATTTTGGGCGCATGCGTTCACTGGATTGGGCTCTGTAAACTGCTTGCGGTAAAGGCAAGCTAAGCAACGATGCTATCAAGAAGGACCCCTCTAACCCGGATTCCAAAACAGCGGGCCCAAAGCTGGGAATTAAGCGATGAATCTTTTTATAAACTTGAGCTTTACCCGTGCAAAGTATGCTGAGCAGGGAACAAGAGAGAAGCAGCGCCGCAGAGGGCAAAAAAGTGTCAACGGTGCGCAAAACCACTCTTCTGTGCAAAGAGAGGGGGAAGCAGAGTCAAGCCAGCTGCCACCATCGAGACTGCCTCTTCCCAACCCCAGAGAGAAACTTCCAGGCGCTACGGAGACGCTGTTTAGAGCCCAAAACCAACGTGCCAAGCCCCGTGAGCAGGCTGGACTGGAAGCGGGAAGCTGAACATCCTCTGGATGCGTTCGGCACAGCACCAGAGGTGGTGTTGGAGCTACTGGCTTTCAAGTGTTCAGGGTTTGCGGCTGCCTGAAAATGCATGCCTGGTCAAAGGCCTCACAGCACTGATATGGCAAGCTCCAGACCTGCACCCCAAACAGGGAACCCCACCTTGAGCCCGGGTTTTGAGGATCAAAATAAAAAACGGTACAGCAGATACATATGTTTCTGGCGCTTCAGCATGAAAGGTTCCATTGATCAAAAAATTATTAATTCAATAGTTTCAAAAAAATATTAGTCCTTGTTATGTTCACAAGAAGTGCATAGAAGTACACATTCAGACTTCTTGCTATGGTACGACCATTTCTGTTCATTGATTAGTGTTTTAACTTTTGTCATTTTTTTAACCCGATGCCAGCTTTTTATGTCATTGTTTTATATTTTGCAAATAAAAATGAATTGAAAAGAACTTTGTTTTGAAAAAATTTCAGAAGGTTAACCTATAGTAATATCCTTTCACAGCCCGCTGGGGGAGTCACCTTGTCTGGGGCGGGGCTTGAAACGTGGTGACGGCGCCACCTCTCTGGGGGCCCCCCCTCCATTGTTGGGTTGGGGGGCCTCGGCCTCGTGGACCAAACGCTCCCCCTTCGTCACTGGGAGGGGAGCCTTTCCCGGTGATGTCCCTTTATGCTTCCTCCCCCTTTCTCTCCTTTCTTAGGGCGATTCTAGGCCCGGTGAGACCCTTCTCTTCCGTCTCACGCTTCTTCTTCCTTTTAAACTTCACGCTCCGCTCCCAACGTGTTTGCCGTGCGTGGCATCCCGTATATTCCCCGCGCGCCCCTCTATCTGGGAGTTGAGTCCACCGCGGGGCGGGTTGTAGTTCCCTTCGGTGGGCAACACGCTCCTTTGGTAGGGGGGTTGGGGTAAGACGGGAGGTCCAGTGTGGCCCCGCTGGATCAATCGGTTGGTCATGCGTTGGCTAGGGCCAAGCGGAGGTTGCCTGGTGGGCACCGCATCGGTCCCGCGGCTGCCACCACACACTAGGCAACCGAAGCGTATACTTCCCCGCTACCCCTGGAGCTGTTGGGTGAGGTCCTTCCCCAACAGACAGCTTCCCCTTGTTGGGCTCCGTGGTGGGTGGGGGCGTGGGGAAGTGAAGTAATAACGTTTATGTATAAAACTAAAGATTTACCCCGGCCTGCCTCTCTCCCTGACGTCCGCTTGTCCTCGACTTCTCCCATTGAATCCTCTCACATTGCCACTCTGGCGCCTTTCCAGGCCCGACGTGGCACGAAGCGGGCAGCCGCCCCTTCCTCCTCAGCTCCCCGGTCTGGCGGTCCCCGCATCAAGGGACGCAGACAGGGATTGAGAGACGAGCCTGGCCCTCGGGGCACTTCTACGTTGGACACCTTGCTTCTGTCCAACGTGTCCCAGGCCTTGTCTTACAGAGCATTACATGATATTTTCAAGGCTTATGGTGTGGTTCGCTGCATCCGTCTTATTTATGATGACAATGGACAATCAAATAGGTGCTACATATATTTTGCTGCTGCAGATGATGCATCCTCTGCTTATGAGGAAGCCACAAAGATGGAAATTGGAGCGAGACATTACAGAGCCGAACTCATTCGCTCTGTAAACGTTGGAGACGGCCCTGATGACTACATCCCCAACACTTTTGAGAAAACTACTACATCTACTCCACCTGTCCGCCACAGCCCTACCCCTACTTGGTACGTGGCGTATTATAAGGAAAGTGGTGGCAACTTTTTCCTTGCCGCGCGGTACTTAGAGAAAGAAATTGGAATGATCCCGGAAGGCCACCTGAAACGGTATGGCAGAGGAGTTCTAATCCGAGCCAAGGATCTTACTCAGGCTCGGATGCTCTTCCACATGCCCATCACCGAAGACAGCATTTTTGATACCATCAAACCTCATCCAAAGTTTAATAACAGCAAAGGCGTAATCTACAACTACGACCTCTTTGAGTTTTCGGAGGCAGAAATACTAAACATGTGCCCGGAAAGAGTTCAACAGGTCTATAAGGTCAGAGGAAGCAAAAACATGATCATTATCACCTTCTACGGTTCAAGTCTCCCCGATTCCATCAGGATCGGTCCCCAGTCTCTTAAGATAAAAGCCTTTATCGACCGCCCTATGCAGTGCTATGAGTGCTACAGCTTTGGGCACGGCAAAAAATTTTGTAAATCCCCTCCTCGCTGTGGTCGATGCTCGGCGTTGGGTGCCCATGCCACAGCTGACTGTCCGTCAACTCCCTACTGCTTCCACTGCCGTGCTGATCACCCACCGAGTTCTCGACAATGTGGGTCTTACAAGTTAGAAGAAGACATCCTTTATTTGGCCAACTCCCAATTTATCAGTCTTGGGAGCGCCAGAAGAGAAATTTCTCACAGACAAGCAGGCGGGGGTGGAAGCAGGACCTACGCATCCGCGATGGCTGCTGCTTCTTCACCTAAGACTCCTAATCAGCCTGCTGCAGTTCCACCACCATATTCTCTTAAACCTAATCAATCCATCCGAGTGAATAATAAGTTCTCGCTATTGACCTGCGATTCTGTGGAGTCTGCTGACTCCTCTCATAATGAGCCTCCAACCACCTCTCGTGTAGTGCATGCCGCACACGGGAAAAATGACAATGGTGACTCCTCCTCTAAGAGGCTCCCAAAAAGCCATCCTAATAAAAAGCCTCAGAAGCGAACTCGCAGTTCCAATGAGTCCTTAGACTCAGTGGGCGTCCCTCCGGCTAAAATATCAATTGCTGAGCAGGAGGGGATGGACTTGCGTACAGATACACCTACTGATAGGTGTGGGAGTACTGACGTGACTCCTAATATCACTGCCCCTGTTACCACCCCTGAAGCGGCTAGCGACACAGCTCAACAACACGCTGATGGCGAAGGTGTCTCACAACTTATGGACACACAAGTAGTTGATAGCCATGCTGATAAGCAATCTTCAAGACCCTCGTCGGGAGCTATCAGTAAACCTAGAAGTGGTAAATCTTCTGTCAGTAAATCTGCATCTTTGGTGGGACATACGGTCTCTACTACTGCCGCGGGTCCTCGTATGAGAACCCCGATTTCACCGCCGGATGTACACAAACGCCAACCGACATCTGGGAATGTACAGAAAAGTAGTTCACCATCTTCTACAACACAGAAAAAAAATGCTGGGCTTTCAAATAGCGCAGCGTCTACAAGCCGTAAGGCTTCTGCATCATCTTCACGCACGAAATAACATCTTCAATCCTCCAATGGAATATTCGTGGATTACGTGCAAATTGGGAGGAAGTAGTCCTTCTCATCAACGAGTTGGACCCAGAAATTATCTGTTTACAAGAAACAATGATAGGGCAGGGAAGGTGTCTCTGCCCGACAGGTTTTATACCTGTCCACACACCACCTCCAGCAGGTGGTGGCTTTAGTGGTGGTTGTGGCCTTACCATCGTCGGGATGTCCCCTTAACTGTCATCCCGCTGCAATCACCCTTGCAGGCTGTAGCAGGTCGTATCCATCTGCACAAGACCTACACTGTCTGCTCAATATATCTACCTCCAAATGACGACATACCTCTCCAAGATCTTGAGGATCTTATCCGCCAGCTTCCCCGTCCATTTTTTCTCCTTGGAGACATGAATGGGCGGCATTTTCTGTGGGGAGATTCCACCAGAAATCGTCGTGATTCTCTCGTAACTCTTATAGATGGCAACAACTTAAATATATTAAACACGGGAGAACCAACACATTTCCATTCGCAGACGGGAACATTGACTGCTATTGACCTATCACTCTGCAGTCCACAGGTCGCCCTCGACTTCTCATGGGAGGTGGCCGATTCTCTTCGGGGAAGTGACCATTTTCCCATACTACACAGCGCGCCAAAGCATTGTTCGCGACATCATAACACAGCGCTTCCATACGGGAATTCAGAAAATGTACTCTATGGCAGCCTACTGACTTCCGAGAGACTTCCCTGCCCTATCTTACATATGGCAGCTTGTTTAAAGCACGGGCAGTCCATCAAGACCGTTGAGGAATGTTCAGATGCCACTTGTCAATTATAGACGAAGCATTTAAAAAAGTATCGCCTTCCTTCCCGCGAGTAATTTGAACAGAGGCGCATTGGTATGACTATCATTATTTTCATAATGAGTGGCAAGAAAGACCTAACAAAAGAGCAAATTAAAGTTATTGTATCTCTACACAAGGCAGAGAGGCCAGTGGAAGAAATGTCAAGGATTGTGGATGTTACGAGGAGATGTGTGCATAAGTGGGTGGAAAGTTTGACGGTGGGTTGCATCGTCGCGACAGCCGCGACACCATAACATTATAAGTGGCCAGGGCGAGGGTGATAAGTAATAGGGTAATAAGGTATTTTAATACTATCTTAACCATGAATATGTACAGCCTACAAAGAGAAGACTACCACGATGAAAAAAATTCGAGTTGTTTTGGGCGAAATTGATATTCCAGGTGCTATATTTCCGTGCTCGCTGACAACATAGAGAAGACCTGAGGTGATGGTGATGTGCGAAGGCTCTAAACAGGAAAACAGTCACAGCAGAGTCTCATTAAGAAGTAAGCAAGTGGTAGGGGACAACATTACGTACCTACCATTGATTACCTTTGACGAGGCTCCTGTTATGACTCTGTTTCTTGGTTTAGAAGCCTCTGCACATCAGCCATTTACCCAGGTCTTCTCATAGTGTGTCCGCGAGAAAACAGAGAACAGTAATATAGCACCTTGAAATATCAATTTCGCGCAAAATAGCTCGAAATCTTCCATCGCCGTAGTTTTTCTTCTGTAGGTCCACCCGCGGCGACCCCGCCTTATCCCACAATGCACCGATGTAAACAAAAACCGTGAAGGAGTTTGTCTGGGGCCCATTGGTGACAAGTGAGTCAAGCGTTTGTGCGTGAGCCAAATTTTGAGAGTTGCTGGACGATAGGATGGTACCGAACTGTACAATCTTGTAGGTATAGTTTAAAGGTTCTGCACTACCTAGTCTGTCAAAAGCTAACGCACGGCCTGAAAGATACTCCTTGTCGAAGGTTGGACAGGACCGCCAGTCGCATGAACAACAAGAGCGACGGCTGTATTTCCTTCACGAATTTTCACTTAGGGGGCTTCCACTGTTAGTGGTCACGTGGCTGGGGCCTTCATACAGATGTCACAACCCACGGTGGTATTTTGACTGATAAAGGAATGTTGCAGTGCATTGCCGTCCGGTGGGGAATAACATTGATTTACCAATTACCGTGGCCTTTACGACTTTCCACATTTCCTTAGGGTCAGGTACGTTTGTTTGATGATAAGGATTTGTAGGCAGGGTATTAGCAATAGTCTACGCGCAAATTAATTTCAGATTTGGGAGGGGTTCCCTTATTAACTCAGAAAAAACCGAAACTAGGAAGGGTTTGGGTGGCATTAGAAGGAATCCTTTATTGGGGGAAATTTAAAAAAAAGGGGTTTTCCCGTTGTTTTTTAAAATTTCCCCTAAGAATTTTATGGTATTTGTTTGGGGTGTATTATCATCCGGTTAGATTTTAAAAGAAGATAAACCAAAAATCCGCCGAGGGCAACGTAAAATTGAAGCCGTTTAAAATTTAAAAACGGAATAGTATACGGACCTTTTCCCAACCAAACGGGCAGACGAAACCTCTAATATTTAAGAGGATCGTTATAACCCCCATTAGATTAAGATCGTTTGGGTTTTAAGAGGCCGCGGCCCGGGCCACGTGACGCGCTTTTTAGTGCAAGGTAAGCCTTTTGGATAGTACTTTGACAGCTGCCCCCGTGCCCACCGCAAACGATGCTCTAACGGTCCAACCTGGTGGGTTTTAGAAAAAAACATATTGGTTTTGACTCAAGCGGCTTTAGAGATGAAGATTTTTCCGTCATTCAACCGGTGGGAGATTATCAATTATACCTTTGTTTGCTACCCGGGTCTAGTTTGTGCGGGCGCGCCCGAGTGCTTTTTAGGGTACTGCGCATTCGAGTCTTTTTTTTAAAAACCGCATTAGCAATTACCCGAGAGTGTCCTTCCCACCCAGGGCAACACAGTGGGAAGTATTGTGTGCCGCCCGCTAGAAAACAGCATTGTTTCCAAAAACCAGGATTTCCTTGTCCTTGGGGATTACTTTTTTGCAGTCGTCGATCGAGCACGACATGTTACCAGAGGGGTTCTTTTTTCGTCTGCGTTTCTTGACTGGTAATTCCCGAGGCAGCATAAAATTTTTTTTCCCCGTGTACGTTTTTTAATTTTTAATATAACATTTATTTGCAGTGTGTCCTTTGTGACAATAATGGCAATAAAGATAGGGCTTGGTTAGAACTAGGGGTGGCCCCCAACGTGGTATAAGAAATCTTGATCCCTCCGGCACAGCAGGTAGTAGTGGCTATAGAGCACAGTTGTTCGTAGTTACCATATTTCTTTATCGGGTTTTTAATTCAACACAAAATCATGCAGTACTTTTTGGGACCTAACTAAAAAGACAGGTTTTTTTCCGGAAAGTACCTTTAGCAACATGATGTATGCAAAAAAATTAGGAATTTACGATGGGTTACTAAGTGAAAAAGATTTCCTCCCGGGCCAGATTCCCCGCAAAAAAAATTTGGGTGAAATCTACCGAAATCCGGTTTTTTTCCACCCGTGCTCTAAAAAAATCAGGGGAAGCACAACCCCGCCTTAGCAAAGTTCAAAGCAAATTTATCCTTTCACCAAAATTGCTTTTCGTTACTCCCAAAGGATTCTAGAAAATTAGAACGAAAGGTTTGGAATTTTTTTTCGTTGGGGTTCCGTAAAGGGGCTAGCTTGCATGAATCGCAGCACGGGACCTGGTTAAATCTTTTAGCGAACAAAGAAAAATTTTTTCATCTCATCAGAATAAATGAATTAGCCCTTACTCCTCGCACATGGGAAATTATTCTCGGGCGTGTAATCGGGGGCATCAACTCCCAAAAAAGGTCTGACAGATCCTGGAGTTTTAAAAACTTATCGTTCCCCCTGCCTGAGGTTTGGGGGTTTAAGAAACACAAAATACTAGTATGTACCGCCCCGGGGTACCTGCTCCGGCGGGGGGAAAATGCTTGTTTTGGGGGTGAGGTAAGGAAGAGATGAAAATGCAGATGAAGTCTTAAGTGCTGCGAACCACTACGTAAAAAACGAGGACTTTCCTACTTCTTCCAAATTTAAAACAACACTTTTCCTTTTCCCCCAGGTTATGTCTTAAAAGGATTGACTTTTACCACAAAGTTTAGAAAATTCCTCACTAAAAAAATCATTAGAGGTTTTTAGTCATAAGCTACGGTTGTATCATAGTGAAATTTCGTAAAAAAGTAAAATAATAATTAAGTATTTATAAAATTATTTGATTTCCGAATTATAAAAAAAATAAAATGGTTTTCTAAACTCAGGTGTTCAAGCCTTATCATAGAATGTTAAGGGCATACAAAAATAGAAAAATACATTTTAAGAGAAAAAAAGAATTATAGGATATGATATGTTAAAATTCTAAAAATTACTATAAAAGAAGCAATACAAGTTTGTATTGAGGATTTCATTAAATCAAAATTTGATCTGTCTCTGAATAATGTCTTTTTCAAATTCAATGGATAATATAATTTGTCCCTAAAATGTGAAATTTTAAAGTTTACACCAGCAAATTAATTCATTCAGTGATGTAATTAAATTAAATGCCATGAAGGTCGCTCATGTCATTTTTCTCCCTAAATATTAAGGGTCAAGCCCTTTATGTTTTCTTTGTGAAACCAGCTGTGGGGTGGTGGGGAAGGGGGGGCAGGATGGCAGTCGCCCCGGGGGATGTGGTTTTTGGGGACGGTCCTTAGCCCAGGCGGAGTTTTCAAGTGGGGGGCGTGTGTTGTTGGGGCTCGTTGTCAATGGGGCGCGATGATTTATACACGACCAGCCCACGTCCCATCCTCTTTTGTATTTTCCCCTTCAAGGTCTTGATGAGGGGGGAAAAATCCCCTCCTTAAAAAGTTCTTAAATTTTCTTTATTTCCAATTAAAATATTTTAATGTTATATGTGGCAAAAAAAAAAAAAAGTGTATGCGCGCCGTATTGGGGACGAGACAAAGAGAGTGGAAAATAAGTGGAAGGGTTTGGGGCGGCGAGGGGTGAGGGAAGGGTTTGTCCGCGGGGGGGGAAAATAAAAAAAAAACGACTTTCTTCCTGTAACCGCTCTCCAGTACCTCCCCACTCCTTCGTTTTTCACTTATGCGTTTTCTTTTTTTTCAGAATGTACCTTGTGTCTAAATGGGATTCGGCAATGTGCAATGAGTCACCTTGCTTTTAATATATTAATCACGGAAACTGTTCAATCCCACGCTCACCCCCAAATAGTTAGCATTTTTTTATATCGTACTAACATACATTTAGGGTTTTTTTGTAAGGGAGAAGTGCCGAGGGGGTTTGCACTTATAATAGGGGGAAAAATGGGTTTGAAACACAAGTTGATGTTTAATTATTAGTTAAATGTTTTTAATTTCTTATCAAATGACAAAAAGGGGTCACAAAAAGGAAAGTTCCTACAACTTAAGGACACACACGCACACACACGTTGCCCACACACCTGGTACTTTCTCTAGGCCAGGGTGGGGCGTCTGCGGGGTGGGGCTGGCGTGCCTCGGGGTTATAAAAAAAAGGGTGGGTCTTTCCCCAGTAGTACTGCCATTTGGTGGTATGTTTGGAGAGGGGGTGGGGCGTGGAGGGATACGGCAACAAAAATCTTAAACATAGAATATTAGAGGCCTTAAATAATAATTTTAGGGATAAACATATCTTACCGACAAAGCCAAACCACAGTTTCCTAATATTACTACTATACAAACATCAAAAAATGGGGGCCCAAAAGGGCCCCCAAGCATTGTCTAAAATTTCTATAGCATAGCGTGTGTAGTCTGTCTGTTGTCTGTCTGTTTTGGGGGCCAAACTGTAAAACAATTTTGATGAGAGTAGGCTCAAAAAACGCAAATAAATCGTAGGTGTAAACGGCTGGTCCATGTCGATTTATAATTTTGAAGGGGATTTTTGGGCTAAAAACACTTTTAGGGTTTTAAAATTTCAGGGGAAAAACTCTGCGGTAACGTATTGCCGATTCCAAAATCAGGAACTCATGGACTCAAAACGTTTTTGGTGTGATTAGTGTTGGGGGGGGGTCACACGGAACACAAAAATTGAATCACACGGAACGGGTCTACCCCGAAAACACTTTGACCAGTGCCAACGACAGCAACAACACGATTTGGGGTTTGACTCACATGTTGTTTAAAAAATATACTCTACAAACATCAATACATGGGGCTGAAGGGCCCACGAGCACTTGTAATAACTTAAATAGCCGTGTGTCTCTGTGTGTGTGGTTGTTTTCGTAGCCGAAAAAGTAATTCAATTTGATAAGGGGTAGCCCCATAAATCGCAAATATATTTGGTGGGAACGGCTTTGGGCCCATATCGATTTAATCATTTTGAAGGGAGGGTTTTGGGGGTAAAAAAAATTTTTGTATTAGATTCAGGGAAAAAACTCTGTGGTTACGTCTTCCAGTATTTGCAACTCCGTAGACTCATAAATTTACCGTTTTTGTGCGTGTTGAGCGTGGCCGGTTGAGTGGTGGCTGTGTGAGTGTATGCGTGCGTGGGCCCTGCGGGACTGGTCCTTTTTGTTACGTGTGTGTGGGTTTTCGTTTGGGGTGGTGCGTGCTGTGGCGTGATGTGTTTTTCATCTAGTTTTTCGTCTAGTTGTATTTTACAGGGGGTTAGCTACGCTCGTAGGGGCCCTTTCCTACTACAAATTTTATCATTTATCCTTATTCTGTTTGGCCAAAGCCACCACTTCGGGAGGCGGGTCACAAACCCCGGATAACACACGGTACCCATTTACTGCTGGGTGGACAGGGGCTCGGGTTTTAAGGGAACAGCCCATCTGTCTCCGCTCCGCCCGGGGATCGAACCCAGGACTTCTCGGTTGTGAACCAAGCGTGCTACCTCTACACTACGGAGTACCGGTGTGTGTGTGTGTGTGTGTGCGTGTGTGTTGCGTGTGTGTGTGTGTGCTTGGGGTCGAGATTCTAATATGCTCCACGCACGGCCACTACGTCAGCCTCCGGTCAAGGGTTGGCTGTGCTGATGCCGTCGAAGTGTTGGCGACCCCGTGGAATCACACGGAACGTGGTCTACCCCGAGGCACTTTGACAAGTGACCAACGACAGCAACAACACGATCTGGAGTTGCACTCACATGTTGTTTAATATTACTATAATACAAACATCAATACATCGGTCCGAGAGCAAACAGCACTAATTTTGAAGGGGGGGGTTTGGGCTAAAAACACTTTTAGGAGGTGTATTAGATTACAGGAAGAAAATCTGGCGGTAGCGTCGGCCGCATTTCACTACCTCCGTAGACTCACGGACTTACCGTTTGTGTGAGTGTGTATTACCTAGTTGTAACATACAGGAAAATGGAAAAGAACAATGCTCATACTGTCCCGTCTCCAAATCTACTATTATCCTGCTTGCCTTTGAAGTTCTGAATATTTCTTGCATTAATCACTTCTGCATCAAGGTTGTGTGTGTGTGTGTGTGCAATGTGCAGGCATGCATGCATGCATGTGTGTGTGTGTGTTGTGCATGCATGCATGCATGCATGCGTGTGTGTGTGTGTGCTGCATGCATGCATGCGTGTGTGTGGGGTGCATGCATGCGTGTGGGGGGGTGTGTGTGCATGCATGCGTGTGTGTGTGTGCATGCATGCGTGTGTGTGTGGTGTGTACGTGCGTGCGTGCGTGCGGTTGTGTGGTGGGTGTGTGTGTGTGTGTGGTGTGTGGGGTTGTGTGCGTTTGGGGTCGATATTCTGATATAGTTCCCTTAGCAGTAGCCGTGTGTCTGTGTTTTTTTTGGTAGGCGACAAATTGAGATGCCGAGTCTGCCGCAGCACGACATTACATTGAAAAACTGGTTCTACCGGTGATGGTGTTGGCGCACCAACATTGCCCCACCCGTCATCGTCAACGGCACCATCTGTGTCGTGTGTGTCATCAGTGCAACGTGCTGCAGCTGCATGTCATCACCAGACCCAGCCGAGGCGACGACTTCTACCTGCCTCTCGTACCCATCATCCGAAGGCAGCGTCTGGCACTGGATTCCGCAGCTGCGCTGCAATTTCCCCTCCGTGTTGCATTTGGCCATGACGATCAACACGTGCCAGGGCCAGCCCAAAGCTACGTGGGAGTCTCTTGCCTACACCCGTGTTCACGCACGGCCAACTCTACTTCAGCCTGTCAAGGGTTTGGGGGCTGATGCTGATGCCGTCAAAGTGTTGGCGCCCCGTGGAATCACACGGAACGGGTTTTACTCCGAGGCACTTTGATCAGTGACCAACGACAGCAAAACAAGTTTGGAGTTTCCACTCACATTGTTGTTAATATATACTACTACTACAAAAATCAATACATGGGTCCGAAGGGCCCACAAGCACTTGTATATATATATATATATCTAATTATATATATATTATTATTATATATATATATATAAAATATATATATATATATATATATAATAATATAAGCAAAAGTGTGTCTGTCTGTCGTCTGTTCCCGTCTGTCGTCTTCGTTTTCACAATTATCGCTAATAGGCTGCTAAAAAAAGAAAAAAAAAGTGATCGGATCATCTCATAAGTCCCCGCTGTGGGGGGGTCACCTTGTCGTGGTGGCGGGGCTTGAAGCGTAGTCGACGGCGCCAACCTACTCTAGCGGCCTGCCTGCCATTGTTGGGTTCGGTGGCCGTCGGCCTCGTGGACCAAACGCCCCCCTTTCGTCACTGGAGGTGGAGCCTTCCGGTGATGTGCCTTTAGCTCATCCCCCTTTCTCCTTCTAGGGGATCTTGAGGCCCTTTGCTTCCCCATCCACTTCTTCTTTCTTTCT
>JACEEZ010023841.1:14050-44477 GCA_016584305.1 Chionoecetes opilio | reverse complement strand
CCTACTAGCCAATCACGTTCCCTATCGAGCGCTGCTTAGGCAGCTTAAAACCAATACAAGGCTTGAACACTTCTCTTCTGAAAAAGTTTTTTTGCCCCCTGCCTCCCTCCCAAGCTGGGATGCACCGCTCCCCACGCCAAAAGCTTTTTCATCAAAGTTTGACATTCAACGAGTTTTGCCCATTTATATTTTTGCATTGAGACATCCCTACACCATAAACGTTAAGGTGTGCGTTCCCGAGACGTGAGTAAAATTTTTAAGCAAGAAAAATTTAAAGGGAATAAGGAGGAGTTGAATAAAAAAAGGGAAAAAAAAAATTTTTACACGATTTTTTTCTCTCATTACTTATTTAGGTATAGTTTTACTGAAATTTTTTATAATTCATGAATGCATAAGTCTCTAAGATGATGGTATTTTTCAGCTGTCCTAAAATCAGGGGTAGTATATAATAACGTGAAATAGAAAACATTTTAGTGCGGGAGAAACACCCCCCGCCCCCCCCGCCCCAACCAACACACAGCACACAACATTGCTACCCCCAGCTTTTAACCCTATAGTGCCGCTTTTAGTCTCCACGATCGTTTTCATACCCCTTGAACACTATTTTTACGTAAACACCAATTGTTACGTTGTACCGTAAAAAGGCTGTATTTGCCTTTAAACAGAAATAAATTCTGTCAAAGGCAACAGCAGCTCACAAAGCATGGTCAGACCAGGGCCCTTAGTTTCAGCGCCTTTGCGGGCCACAAAGGCGGCTTCTCGACTAGCATACGGTGGGGGGGCTTTTCCCTTTACCCAGGCCCCTATGGATGGGGCGCCTGGGGCAAAACCCCCCTCCCACCGCTATGCTCAGTCGAGAATGACGGCTTTGAAGTTGAAAAGGTTTTTGGGCCCTGACAGAGTAGTGCACTAAGCTATAGGATGGGAAAAGATCGCCCCCCAGGGAAAACCCCGGGGTATAAAGGAAACCAAACCCACATCTGGTTAGGTAACCAGGTACACTTAGTCTAAAAAGAAAAAGAAACACACGTCGGGAACGCCTTTCCAAATCCTGCCGGGCCGGCTGTCCGCCAGCCGGCTGGGAGCCATCTAACCACCCAAAAAATCATCCCGGGAGGGGGCGAAAACATGGGGGGGGAAGGGAAGGGTGGGAGGCCAAAGGCCGGCATAGCTCTGTCAGGGACCCAAAAATAGATTTTTCCCCATTTAAAAACCCTCATTTTAGGCCCCCTTAGGCTAGTGCCTAACTACCTCCCCACTTGGAGAGGGGGCCAAGAAGCCCCCGACCCCCGCGGGGAGGAAAAAAAGAGCAACTGCACAAGAAAAAAAAAACGATCCACTAGATTTTTCCCCCCGAATCAAGCGGGAGCGTCAATGGGAGGCCCGGCTCCCCCCCCCAGCCCCCCCGGACGGAGGGAGTCCCGGGGCAACACAGGGGGAAGTCCACGACGGAGTGGGACAGGAAACGACCACGAAGCACGGGGCCCGTACTCCACTGTCCCCCCTCCCCTACCCTCCCCCAAGAAATGGGGGGAAAGAGGCCAGAGACGCAGCAACACCCCGGACGTCGGGGGCCAGGGGGGGGACCCGGATCCCCGACTCATGACCCCCGGAGCCGGCCGGCAATCCCCCGGGTGGTGGGGGACGACCAGTGACAGGATCGCGGAACGGGAAAACTGCAGGTCACACCCCCGGGGCTCGGAAGCATCCGGTAACACCGGAGCGCCGAAACGGGCAAAAGGGGTGTGCGGGCTCCCCAGCAGCCCAACCCGGGGAACGACGCCCGGGTTTTGGAGAGGGTGGCCCTGCCGCTCGTTCTTACCCAGCACCCTGGGCGAGAGGGAAGGGAGCGCGGGCCTCCGCGAGAAGGTCGCCACGGGGGGAAAAACGGCAGCGCCCTCAGCTGGGGCCCGAAACCCCGTGGGCGGGGCCCACCAGGAAAAAGGCATTCTGGGGGCGAGGCCCGGGCAGCGTCCGCCCAAATGTCGCCCTGGGGGAACCCGGAAAACCTTCTCAGGGACCACAAGGGCCCAGGACGAGGGGGGGGGGGGTTTTTGGGGGGAACAAACCCCTTTTCAACAGGTCACAGACCCGGCCAGGACCAAACCCAACCGTTTTTGGGGGGGTCACCAGGGCCGCTAGGTGAGTGGAGAGAGGGGGAGACCTCCACGTCGTGGGCCGGAAGGAAGGAAACCCAGGACGACCAAATCAAGAGTCGCGGGGGCCCGGGTTTGAGGAACGACTGAAACCTTCCGTGAGACGATACTGTTCGAAAGGGGGCGGGCGAAGAGCCCCCAAACTTTCCCCTCCGCTACCACGTCCGAACCGTCCGACGGAGAGGGTACGGAGAAATCGGGCGGTAGCTTAAGTGGAAAGAAGCCTGGCCGGGACTCCTCCAACAAAGCGGGGGCCCCCCTAGGGGAAACCCGGGGGGAGGGACACCAGGCCTTCAGTTGGGGAAAACCCCACGGTTGCGCCGGCCAGAGAGGAGCCACCTGGTCCCTTCCCCCTGTAGAACGCTTTTTTGCATACCTTCAGGAGGACCTGGTGCAGGGAAGGGGAACGGGAAAACATGGCGCCCCCGTTCCATCTTCCGTAGGGCGTCCGGGCCTCCCAGTTGCCCGGGTCCCCCCTCGTCAAAAAGGCCTGTTTTTGGGCAGAGCGCGGGACGCAAGAGGTCCACCTCCGGAGTCCCCCACCGCCAAAGAGAGCCGAAAAAGCCTCCGGGCGAAGCTGCCACTCCCCGACGAGCCCGGAAGCGAGCGGGGCGTCGGCCCACAATTCTCCACCCCCGGCGGGAACCTGGAGACAGATAAAGGGGAAAACGGGCCGCCAGGCCGAAGATCTTGCAAAAGGACAACAGAAGGGCGGATCGGGAGCCTTGCGGGCGAGACGTGGCCGGACCATGTTTCCACCGAAGCAGAAGCCGCCCCTTCTGGGATCGGGTTCGTCGGAGGAAGAGAAGGGGGACCACAGCCCCTTTGACGTTGATGTGGAGTCTGCCTCCACCCCGGACCACCCCCAAAACCCTGCCGGCCGCGGAGTATTGGTACCCCACCCACCCCGACGCATCCGACATCACGAAGACCGAGGGGGGGAGGCAGCCACCCCGCCCACGCGGAAAAACCCGCCCCCCCAACCACTCGCCCAGTAGTGTGGGGGCCCAGGGAGGGAGGGGCCGGAGCAATCGCGGGCAGCCCGGGAACGGGTTTTTCAACCCCCCGGACAAGGCGACGGAGACAAGGCGGCCTAGGGGATGACTTCTGCGGCAAGTTGGGGCGAGCCGAGAAGGGACCCCCAAAGTTTCCCTTTGACAAAAAAGGGACACCGGGCCCGGAAGAGGCGTTGATAAACTTGGCCGCTTTTTTCCCCCGAGATGCGGACCGCAGCCGAACGGAGTCCCATTGCATGCCCCCGTAATGGGGGGAGAGGGGGAAAGGGACGGATTTTCCTTTTTTGATGGGAAACCCCATCTCCCCCGCCCCCGCCAAAGGTCGGTCCAGCATGCAAACCGTTCCCCCTGAGACGGGGCGGCCCACCCAATCGCCCAAAATACATGGGGAAATTTCACCCCTGCGACCCCTCCGCTGGCCCCACCTTGGGAGCCGCGTAAAAACCCTCGGAGCGATGGAGAGGCCAAAGGGCAGTCTGGTAACTGCCACGTGTCCGACCCCCCTAAAGGGCCCCGGAAGCGGGGGAACCCGAGGATGCAGGGGACTGCCAGTAGGGGTCTTGAGACGGGGGACCCCATCCAGTCCCCTTGCCTCAGCCGAAGGGGGACCGGGGCCAAAGGGTTTTCAGCAAAAGGAACCGGTGGTTGCGACAAACCCGTTTGGGCGGCTGAGGTCCAAATAAGTCCCCCTTCGAAGACCCCTTCTGGGACGTAAAAAATGCGGGAAAGAAAGATTTTCCCCGCGCCTTCCCCACTACCCCGGAGGAGTGCATGTCCGACACGGGGGGGCGGCACTGTGGAGACCGGCTCCAAAAAGGGGGTCGCCGAAGGGGGGTAGGGCAATCCAGGGGCCCAAGAAAAACCTTTTTAGACCACCCTGGGGGCCCAACCCTCTGCGGCCAGGGTGCCCCAAACCCGGCAAAGGGCCCCGGAAGGGAGGCTCAAAGCGAGAGCGCCCTTGGAGGAAGGCTTTGGCAGTGCGGGCCCCCAGCGAAAGGCCCGAGACCCCGGGCCCCCGAACCCGGAAGGCCCCCCCCGCTGGGAGACGAGGATCCTGGGGCCACCACACGGGGGTGAGCACTCCTGGGCGGCCCTCCACGAGAAAGCCCCCACGAACACGCTGGAAAACCCCCCCCCGGAACCCCCCGGGCCCAAAACGGCTGGGGGGCCGGGTGAAAACCCGAGGACGGGGGGGGGATTGAGGGGAGACATGCTGCAAGGAGGGGCCACAAAACCCCCGATCGAAAGGGCTAATCCGGAAACTGCTGTCGGTAGCTCCGGCAGGCCCCAAAAGGGCCCCCGCCCAAGAGCCAAACGGGCATGACGGCCCTGTCAATGCAGGGCGGACCGTCGGGAGGGGGGAGGCGCCGAACGAAACACAGGGGGTCGACAAAGCCCCACAGAAAATCCGCCGGAAGGCCGGGGAAGGGAAGTGTGATCCCAGCGAGGGAGGAGACCACTCCGCCCGCTGATGAAGAAGGGAACGAAAGGGCAAAAGGGGGCGTGTTACCGCTCCGAAAATCCCGGCGAAAAACTCCTCCTTCCCGGTTGCGCCCGCCACGGGGGGTCCTTTGGGAGAAAGCCGGGGGACCCCGGGGGAAAACACCCTCAACGTGGGAAAACCACCAAGGCCGGGAGAACCGGGATCGGGGGCCAGGACGGAGAAGGACCCCGGGGCCACTGGTGGGACCGCCTCCACCTTCGGCAGGGTCCCGCCGGGCCCTTCATCCGGGCAACCGTTCTTGGCCCCCAGAGAAAAGCCACCGGCATCCTGGCTTTCCCCCCACGCACGGGGAACCATCCCTGACCAAAAACCTCAGCCCCGTAAGGAGGGCCCAAACTCCAAAGCAGCCCCCGAAAACCGCAGGCTGCTTCGGGGAGCGTTCAGGGGAGAGAAAGGAACCGGCGGTAGAGGTAGACTCTGTCCCCCGTCCCCCGGAGCGACCACCTCCAAGTCCGGGCTGGGCCCCCCGAGCCCTCCTCCAACGACCGATGGGAAACAAGCCGCCCGTCAACCGTCTCACAAGAATCGCGGGGGCATCGGGGCCCAGGTAAAAGGACGGAGGAAGAAGGGGGAGTCCCAAGGCACCCCCCGCAGCGGGCGAGGGGGAATGCACCCAGAAAGGGACCTCAGAAAAAAAGGGGGAGAAAGGCCGGGGGACAGGAACCGGGGGGGAAACCCCGAACCGTCGTCGCTTGGGCACGGGGGAAGGCGCTCCCCTTCCCCGTCGGGCACACCAGTTCATCCCACTACCACGACTCAGAAGGAGGCACCGGTGAGAGGGGAAACAGCGATGGGGACCTGCACGCCTCGGTGTCGGAGAATGGACCCAAAGTTTTAAAGGGGCCTCCATTCTTGCCATGAAGGGGTTCACTGAAATCATCCCAAACCGACTACCCCGGAGGCCGGGGGGTGAGGGGGAAGGCCCAGGGAACGCCTGACCGCCTAGGGGCCAAACCCACCGGGAAGTCCTCGACCTGGGGTCGCGGTCATGGGGGAGGGTGAGGAGACCGCCAGATCTTCTCCCCGTCAGCACGATCGCGCCGAGCTCATGGAACAGGCAGGGGGGGCGGGAGGTCGAGACGAGGAGGAATGGACCTTGGGGAGGCCCGCCGAGAACCCAGAGACGGTCCGCCCAGGACAGACGGAAGTGGCTGCGTTGGCGAGGGCTTCAAAACCTCGACCCCCACCCCTTTAGGTCCCCTAGGCCTCGCCGGGAAAGCAGGGGACCCCCCTCCGGGGGGATGACCGCACCCCCACAGCTACCGGGCAAACGGGGGGACGAAAAGGTCCCACAGAAGGCACGGGGGGCGAGAGCAGAGCTTGGGGCCTCGGACCCAAAAGACACCAACAGCCCTGGGGCCCACAATTGATCCGCTGGAAAAGAAGGGTAAAAAAAGTGAGGGGAAAGGGGCTAGACGCAAAAATGAAAGCCCCGAAACCCCCACCTGATCGCCACACCACGCCCCGACCCCCAGGTAAGGGATGGTCGGGAGAGGGGGGGGGTCGCAGGGGCCAGGGGGGCCGGGCAATCCCCTTCCCCCGGGCCCTGGGAGGGGGCCGGGCGGGGGAGCGGGGAAGGTTGGGGCACCCGCAAGAGCGACGTAACCTCCGCCCATCTCACGCACAGTGGCAGGCCCGGGGGGGTGGCGACCCGGGGCCACCAAACCCCACGCACCAGCCCCTTTGGGGGTCCGGGGGGGGGGGGGGGCGTGGCTGGGTGAACAACTAACCATCCGCCCCCTTTCCTTACCGTGGAGACCCCGGGACCCCCAAACCCCCCCCCCCAGCCCCTTGGGGGGTCCGGGGGGGGGGGGGGGGCGTGGCGAGAGAACACGTCCATCCGGCCCTCTCACTGACACGTGGGAGACCAGGGCCACCCAAAACCCCCCCCACCAGCCCTTGGAGGGTCCGGGGGGGGGGGGGGGGCGTGGCTGGGAGAACTCGTAACCATCCGCCCATTCAGTTTTCACGTGGGAGACCAGGGACCACCAAACCCCCGCACCCCCCCTTGGGGGGGGGCGGGGGGGGGGGGGGGTGGGTGGGAGAATACGTAACCTCCGCCATCTCAGCTTCCGGGCAGACCCGGTGTCAGGCCTGGAGCCCTGGCGGGGGAAAAAATGCCCAGGGAGAAAGGGGGAAAGCTGGCCCCTTGGCGTAGCTTAACACCACGGGCAAGACCCACCGAAAAAAATATATTTAAGACACGCTGGCCCGCCCGGATGAAAAATAAAATACATATCCCTAACCCTCAGAAGGGTTTGAAGCATAATGGGGAAAAAATTCACAACACCCACGTAAACACGAAAAAAAAAGCAGGGGCTTACCATATGGCCTGAAGAAAACAACACTTGTTACAGGGACGCAGCAGGGTTTTTTTTTTTTATCGATGAAGGGAAAAATTAAGAATGATGGCTCCGAGCCGGTGGCGGACAGCCGGGCCCCGGGAGGATTGGCAGGCGTTGCCAACGTGTGTTTCTTTTCTTTTTAGTCAATGTAGCCCGGACCTAACGATGGGGGTATTGGTTTCCTGAACCCAGGGTTTGCCCTGGGGGGCATCTTTCCTATCCATAGCTTAGTGCCCGCTCTAAGGGGGCCTAAAATGGCCGCCTTTTGTGGGACCGCTAAAAGGGGCTGAAAAAAGTCATGGTTGACATCCCTTTGTGACTGTGTTTACCTTTTACAGACATTCTCTTCTGTTTTAAGGCAAATACAGCCGTTACAGTTGAAAACGTAACAATTGGTGTTTACGTAATAAAAGTGTTGCAAGGTGTTAGAACGTTGTGGAAGACTAAATGCGGCACTATAGGGGGTCAAATGCTGGCGATAGCAATGTTGTGTGCTGTGTGTTGATTGGGGGCGGGCGGCGGGCGGCGGGTGTTCCTCCCGCACTAAAATGTTGTACTATTACACGTTATTATCATACTACCAGATGATATTTAGGACAGCTGAACATACCATCATCTTCAGGAGACATTAGTGCATATCATGAATGTATAAAAATTGCAGTAAACTATACCTATAATAAGATAATGAGAGCAAATGAAATCTTGTAAAAACTTTTTTTTTACCTTTTTTTATTCAACTCCTCCTTATTCCTGTAATTTGCTTGCATTAAATTTTCACTCACTGTCTCGGAATCAGCACACCTTAACGATTATCATGGTGTACGGCATGTCTCAATGCAAAAATATATAAGTGGTCAAAACCTGCGTTGAATGTCAAACTTGTGATGAAACAGCTTTTGGCGTGGGAGAGCGGTGCATCCTAGCTTGGTGAGGGAGGCAGGGACAAAAATTCTTGTTTCAGAAGAGAAGTGTTCAAGCCTTGTGATTGGTTGAAGCTGCCTAAGCAGCGCTCAGATAGCAACGTGATTGGCTAGTAGGATTCTCGGACCACGCCCACGCCTTAGGCTTTGGAGGTGTAGGCAGGGCAAAAGCGCCTGAAATATCGACTGTACATAGGCTTGAGCAGGTGCCTTAGCCGGGCCGTTACAAAAGCGCCTGAAGACGGGTAAGGCGCTCTTTTCGCCTTACCACTAAGGCACTTCTCAGCATCTCTCCCCTGAGCTACAGGGGACCGGCCCGATTCAAGACACATCGAGTCGTCACCTTTGAATCGGTCCGACCTGAGGATATTTATGGTCCCCTCCCCAGTAAGGCACTCCGAGGCTGGGTGAATGTATATATATATATATATATATATATATATATATTATATATATATATATATATATATATATATATATATATATATATATATATATATATATACATTCATATACGGCCATAAACCCGATCAACTATCTGGCAACCCTGATGTTACAGTGAACCAGGGTTTCCACTGGCAAGGAAATGTCCTGATTTCAAGGAAATTTAGGCCTGAGAAGGAAATTTCTAAGGAAACCCAAAATCTAAGGAAATCATTGCGAATCATTGCAAAATCTAAGGATACATTATGTATGGTGTATCTATTACCAGGGTTTTTTTCTATGAATGTTGGTAGAAAAAACCCTGGTAATAGATACACCATACGCAATGTATCGCTGAAAAGATCTGAAGGTGAAAAAGATCTTGGAGTAAGGGTGAGCCCAGACCTCCGACCTAGGAAACAATGTATTGAGGCTAGAAATAGAGCTAATAGAGTGTTAGGATTAATTACCAGAAGTGTTAAAAGTAGAAGCGCGGAAGTTTTTCTAAAGCTTTATCTGGCTCTAGTCAGATCTCACCTAGACTATGCGGTTCAGTTTTGGTCTCCATATTACAGGGTGGATATAGCCTTGTTAGAATCAGTGCAGAGAAGGATGACCAAATTGATTCAAGGGATGCGTAACTTTACTTATGAGAAGAGATTGGAGCTATTAAAGTTACACTCACTCGAGAGACGCAGAGTAAGGGGCGATCTGATAGAAGTTTTTAAGTGGATAAAGGGATTTAATAAAGGAGAGGTAGGAAAAGTTCTTACGGCTATAAACCAGGGTAGAACAAGAAGTAACGGATTCAAGCTGGAAAAGCGTAAATTTAAAAAAGAAAATAGGGAAAAACGGTTTCACAAATAGGGTGGTGAATGACGGGAAAATGGATTTTAGTAAAGGTAATTAGTGCGGAGTCTTGGGGAGCTTAAATTTGGGGTGGATGGGTTCATGGTGAGAATGAAAGGGGATGTAGGTAGGTTTGGAAACGGAAACCCACGTGTAGGCCTCAGGGCCCCTTGTAGCTTCCTTATTTTTTTATTTTTTATGTTTAAAACCTAAGGAAAAAAATTTTTTTCGGTCATGTTAAAATGTGTTGTTTTAAAATGATTTTACAAATTATTTTAAAACAATTTAGTAAAGTATTTAGTATTTAAAAACATTCTAAGATGTATTTGTATTTAGTATTTAAATACATTTTCCCATGATTTTGTATTTAAATAAATTCAATATATTTAGGCCCAGCTCTGTATATATATAAATCATTATATAATATATTATATTTTAAATATATTATATATATTATATAATATATATAAAAATAATATATATATATATATATATATATAATTTTATATTAAATATAATATATATATATAATATATATATATGATTTATTTTTAATAATATATTATATTATATATATATATTATATATATTATATATTTATATATTATATATAATTTTTTAATTATTTTAAAAATAATACTTATATATAATATATATATATATATATATATAAATAATATATATATATTTATATATATATATATATAAAATTTTATATATATAATATATAAAATTATATATATATATAATTTATATAATATATATATATATAATTATATAAAATATATATTATATTTTATAATATATATAATATATATATATATAACAGGAGAGGAGAGGAGAGAGAAGGGGAGAGAGAGAGAGAGAGAGAGAGAGGAGAGAGAGAGAGAGAGAGGGAGAGAGAAGAGAGAGGGGGAGAGAGAGAGAGAAGAGTGTTGTGGACTTTAACAAAAATTATAAAAAAATAATAAGGTCGCAATAATTGGATATCTTTGGCACAATAAATCATACAAAAAAGTGTCCTCATTTTCACTTTATACCTATAGCAAAATTCAAAGTCGGTTTTATTTAAAAGGGGAGGTCAACTATAACATTTGTGTAAAATACTTCCGTGTACATACAATAAAACAAGATCCGGGTTCTCTTCCCGTTACGCCACCGTGGTCACCGGCGGATTAAACGCTTCGACGGTTTACGCAAAAAATCGGCCAGTGCTTGTTATGTGCTCAAATTTAAAAAAAGAGGAAGTGCCTCCGACGGGATGAACGAGCTTTCCCTTTTTCTATTTTTTTTTTTGATAAACTTTTTTCCTTTGATAAGGGATCTCATATAAAAAATGTGCTCAATTTATTTTTCTTCAAATCAGGTTTCGCTTGTGAGAATTAAACAATAAAAAGTCTTTTAAGCCTGTTTTGTTTTGGGCCTTGGTTAGTTGTAAGTCACAATCTTCACAACAACTCTGAGTTTTGGGGGGGAATTAATATGATCACAATGAAATCTCAATAATGATAATAATAATGATGTAATATAGTTAGATTATATTGATACTGGTAAGTTATGATAATTCATATAAATGTAGCCATGTTTTTGGACTGCAAGCCATTTTCCACTGCAGAAGCTCTTTCGAAGGAGAAGGAAGTCAGGAAAAAACTTTTCGCTTTCCATTGTGTTTTTCCCCCACCACCTACGATAAAAATAAAACGATAATTACAGAAATAGCTACACTAATGATAATCATGATAATGCAATATTACAGTTTTTTTATAGCGATAATAATGATAATGATATACTTAAAGTAATAATAAAAATAATGATAAGATAATGCATATCATTGTTGGTACTGTTTTTAAGTATTCATTAAATCATCATTATTATCGTATTATGAAATTTCTTTACCTCATTATTTTTATCAAAAAAAATTATCATTCGTGCTATTTTTTTCTTATTTTATTTATATTTTTTTTATTATTAGTAGTAGAATATTTTTTTAGAGTAGTATTATTTTATTAGTAGTATTATTTTTGTTATTACATTATCTTATTATTTTTATCATTTTTTTATCATTACATAATTTCGATCATAGTTATTTTTACAATATATAACTGTTTTTTTTAATCAATATATTATTATTTTTTTTTTATTTTATTACTGCTGTCAATATAGTAGTATTGTTTAGCTCAGCTTTCCGCAGTGGCACCGGGCGGTCTTCCTCTGCTGGCCGAATGTACCAGACTCCCCCTTGCGTCGATCGCATCTGCAGCCTCGGAGTTGGATGACGATCCAAGGTTGACGCCCGGTTCAGAAACAGGAACACCTGGGTCAAGGGGTGACTGGTTTTATGGCTGATGGAACGTCAGGATAATGAAGTTTGCTCTTGCGATTGATGCCCTGTAAATTTATAATACAGAAATAACAGTATGTGGTGTGATCTTTCCCTTTCTTCCACACCATCGGAACACCCAATGGTAAACTTTTGACAAGTTAGGACAAAAACATATTTCATAAACGCCAGTTCGGTTACACCCATTGAGACATACATGTACTGTTTTTCATATCTAGCATATCTAAAAAAAAGACCTGACCTGATCGAGAAAAAAGAACTGCATATCTGAATTCGGCGTACAAAATGTATCTTGGATCAGATGAAAAATCTATGACCTTTGCAGAAAGAAAAGAAACACAGGCCAGTGATTGATAATAATTCATTGGCTAATTCTAAGTGCTGCTGTGTTGGATATCAGGTTTTCACTAACAAAATTTGATATTTTGATGTACTCATACCCTTGCTAGAAGGTATGTTATTGAAAATGTTAAGCAACTGCCTCGCAAGAGCTGCTAGACAATACAGATACAAAGTCACTGTGTTTTCAAAGTCTCTGGACTGTCGCCCGTCTGTACCTGGATTGTCTCGCAACAGTCGAGATCCATTGTCGGGCGATTGTCTCTAGCGCTTTGTATCTCAATGTGTACTAAGCTTAAAAATCAACAAGCCCCTCCCAATCCCGCAGCCGAGCTTGAATCCTGGTGCCGTTGCGACATACAGAAGGGAAATATGTTTCCGGCTACCATTAACATTCCAAGCCCGAGGAAATACATATTTGAGGTTACTTCCTCCTGCTTGGACTTTACTAACACCTGACGGTCCAGTGATTCCCAACCTTTACACCTTGGAGGAACCCCTGTAATAATTTTTCATATTCCAAGGAACCCCTATATATAGTATACTAATATATATATATATATATATATATATATATATATATATATATAAAATATATATATATATATATATATATATATATATGTATATATATATAATATATTTTATATAATATATATATATAATATATATATATATATTATATATATATATATATAATATATTTTATATATTATAATTATATTATATATATTATAATTTTTTTAAAAAAAGTTCTTGAGCAATATAATTCATATGAAATCTACAATTACATCACATGTCATGAGAGTTCACACTAAAAAGTCAATAATGTTATGACTTACCTTCAGTGTGACATTTGGGCTTGTTTTCTCTTTGCGTATCTGTGAAATTTTGGTCGAATTTGACAGACACACACGCAGTTCTTCCTCGACAGACAGAAGACGATTTCTTAATTTGCTTTTAATGACGGTCAGGCAATGAGAAAGCTTGTCACAGGGGTAAGAAGTTGAAAACTGGAGTAAAACATCCAATGCTTTACTGAGATGACAGGGTACTCTTGCTTTGCTGAAATCCAAAACTTGTCAAGTGATACTTCATTAAAATTTCATTTTCAAGGTTCGATCGCACTGTAGTTCACTCAGTTCTCCTCTTCTTGCAGACTAAGTAGTTTTCTGTACTTGGTGAGAACTCAGTGAAGGGGTTTCTCACCCAGTCATATGTATCTGATGACAAGGAGGGGAAGTACTTATAAAAAGTTTTTTTGACAGTGACCCCAAATGACTTGTAATTAATGGAATGACATTTTTCATATTCAGTCTGAGTTTGAACTTGAAGTAGGAGTGGAAACATTTAGACATTTCCTCTTGAAAGTGCTTTTTTCCAAACAGCGAGTTTATTCTTAAATGCAAGAAGTTTGTCTGTGGAAGTCAGAATGTTTTTTTTTGAACCCTGCATGCTGGTTTCAAGTTATTTAAATGCTGATAAATATTGCTAAATATGCTAGTTTCATTTGCCAGTTTGAAGATTCAAGACATTTCACAGAAACTGGATTTATTATTCTCTTTGAAGAAAAGCAGCAGTTCCTGTCGCAGCTCGAATCCCCTTGTCAAAATTTTACCTCTCGAAAAGCCATCGAGCCTCTGTGTGCTGGAGAAGCGTCACGTGATTTTTTTTTGCATGTTTTCACACAACCATGCAAATATGCGAGACTTCAGAGGACGCTGCTTTATAAAGTTGACCAGGGTTCACAGTTATATCAAGGATTTTGTTTTAAATCATCCCCAATATTTTTGAAACCAGAACTTCTCGGTTGAGAAAGCAGTGAGTTGTTATGGACTTCATGGTTTTTTTCTTTCACGCGTGATACAAAGCCTTGTACTGAGCCAATCATTGAGGGAGCACCATCAGTGCAGATCCAACGCATCGGTTCCATGATAAACCACAAGATTCCAGGTAAGAAGACAAGATGTTGAAAATGTCGGGGCATTTGGTAGTTTCTGGCAGTTCTTTACAGCAAAAATAATTTTCCATTATTTCAAACCCTTTATTTTCAAATCGTACAAATGCCAGCAGCTGAGCCTTACAGTTATATCAGTGGTCTCATCTACTTGGAGAGCAAAGTTGTTATTTGCATTTTTTCGGACAAAATACCTCAAATATTGTTGGACAGGTCATCCACAAAGCCTACTAATTGTATTATCAGAAACAGGAACCTGCTTAATTCACTTTCAAACTTCTTCACCTAGCATTGCTCTCACAATTATTTTGCAAGCAGGCATTATTAGGCTTTCTGCAATAGTGTGACTTTTCATTTTCTTGGCAACTAGCTCAGCCACTAAATAGCTTGCTTCTTGGGCCTTAAACACTGATGGTTACCTTCTTTTCAAAAACTTTTCTTTGTTTCTGCTGTGAATCCAAAAAAGTCTTCGAAAATAATCCACGTTTTATTTTACAAGTGGCTGGGGATTAGTAGTATAAGTGTCGCTTTAAAAATTGGCTGGGGCCATAGCGTGTTAGCGAGCTTTTCCCCACAAACAATGCACAAAGGAAGTGGACAGTTTTTCTTCTCCAGTCCATGTAAAGTCAATGGCCAGATAACTATCATTGTAAAGGCGATTTTTTTTAACATCACTCACTTTTCCCTTTTCTCGTACTTGGCTGTGGTATTTTTGATTCTTCGTCACTGGTCCTCCTCTCCACTGACATGCTTTCTTTCAAATATTTGAACATGCTTCAATCTTTAAAATCCGTACCAAACTAATATTAACTGGTGAGATTAATTAACAAAAACGTTTCACTCGGTTGCGCTGCTCAAACTGACTGAAGGAAGATGTGTGAACGGCTGGGCTGGGTCTCGTGACACGTATGATAATCGTACGGGGTTGCGTCACCCTCCTACCCAAACCCTGTGTCGCCAAACTTGCGGAGTAGGAATGAAGGGCGTATCCCGCACCGGCAATAACACAAATGTTTTCTTAATTCTATGCATATTATTTGCTCTCATTACTATATACATTGTACTGACTGACACGTACGAGTATGTTGTGTCTGGGAAAATGTTTGTGACGTGTTGTTGAGTAGGAATTATGAATTATGAATTTAAAAACACTTTATTTTTGTAAAAAAGCACATGATTATTTTACGGTTTCTCGCGGAACCCCTGGTGATGGTCGGTGGAACCCCAGGGTTCCGCGGAACCCCGGTTGGGAATCAATCAAATAGTAACTGTTACTGTTACTGACCCATAAGTCGATTTTACCCAATTTATCTAATAAAAAATACCAAAGTGTGATATAATATATAGGCTACTTCAAATATTCTTATTAGGCAATGATGATATGAAATCGTCAGACAGACCATTTTCTGGATAATTCTTGATGAAGAAAAGAATAATAAAAATCAATGATAATAATAATGATAAAACTAATACTAGAAATGGCAATGATATCCATAATGATAATGATGATAATGATAATGATGAGAATATGCCTGGAGATGGCAACCTCTGTGTTTATGGAGACCGCCACCGCTTCAAGTGTTGTACAGTAGCGATACCTAGATTTGCAAGTAGGGTGTACAATCACTGATGGTGTGTTGAAGAGGTTCAGTGAAATGAGAACGGGATAAATTTCATGCTGTGTATGAAAAAGCCACTCAGGAAGAAGAAGACGCGGGTATCGAAGTTCCCATAGAAATTCTAGGTCAAGGTAGACCAAAGACTACTGTATACTGGACTTGCTACTCAGTTTGGGCTATTTCCAGTGGAGGCCAGTTTTGCGATTCCTGACATTTTCGAACATCACTCCCATCTCCCCTTCTATGGTTTATCAGTATAAATGATATACCGTTATCTTCGTAAATGTTTGTTCTATAATATTATCAAATAAAAAACAGTAAAATACACTACAGAAATGTCATTATGAGAGAGTGAAGAAATATGCATGAACTTAATATTCACTTAAAACTCTTCGCCATTTAATATTTTGCGAAAAATATTTTACATGAAAAATATCAATAGAAGCGGAATGTTATTAGCTTTTCCATATATATCTTTTAGTTTTCTTATAAATGAATTAATATTATTCATAAATTAGCGTTAAACTAAATAAATAACCTCATCAATCGGGAAAATTACCCGATTGATGATGTATTGTTTTAGTTAACACCTAATTTATGCATGGTTCTAATTCATTATCAGAAACGAAATATGTCAATGGAAAGCTAATTACAATTCCGCTTTTAATTGATGTTCCATGTAAAACGTTTTCCCGCAACAATATTAAAATGGCGAAGAGTTGAGTGAATGCATATTTCTTCAGTCTCACATGGCATTTCTTTAGTGTATTTCCAGATTTTTTATTTGATAATATTATAGAACAAACATTTATGAAGACAACATTGTATCATTTATCTGATGAACCATAGTCTACTGGATCCATAGAGAACACTTTTTTACTTGCCGATCCGATTGATATGTTATATATTTAGTTAACGCTAATTTATGCATGGTTTCTAATTTCATTTATCAGAAACGAAATATAGCAAAGTGGAAATAGCTAATAAATCCGCTTCTATTGCTATGTTTCATGTAAAATGTTTCTCCCATAATATTAAATGGCGAAGATTTCATTGAATATTGAGTTCATGGCAGTATTTCTTCACTCTCTCATAATGACATTTCTTTAGTGTATTTTAATTGTTTTTTTGTGTTTGGATGAATATTATAAAAAAACATTTACGAAGATAACGTATTATCATTTATACTGACTGATAACCAAGGAAGGGAGATGGAGTAAGTTTCGAAAATTGTCAGAATCGCAAAACTGGCCTCCAACTTGTCTGGGTCGGGTTGGCTCGTGGCACGAGTAGCAAGTCCGTATAGAGTAGTCTTTGGGTAAGACCCTAAAGGTTTCCTGCAAGGTTCCGTACAGCCTTTGGTCTGCAACTGAAAGTGCACCTGCGCCCACTGTGTAAGAATTCCTACAGAGTAGGAGTTTATTATATAATTACCCATTCATTGATTCCCTTGATCAAGAAATCAGACGTAGTTTCAAAAGAGCAGATGGAGACAATACAAGGGATATTATCAAATCGCTACACAGTCTCATTGTACCAAAAAACTGGAAATAAGATAGAGATACTACAAAACCCATCAAGTTTCTGACCTAAAACATATAACACACAGTGTTATATGCAATGATCAAGATTTATGCGACCATACCAGTGACGACTGCAACAGTCGTGAGATCTTTTTCAAAACTGAAGTTAATCAAGAGCAAGCTACGTAGCCTATTGCGGCGGGAACGGCTTTCTGATCTACTCTTGCTCCGTATTGAAAAAGACATCGCCATTGAGCATGATGAGGTTTTGAAAATTTTCAAGAGAATGGCTAACAGAAGATTGCTGTTGTAAATACATAGATATGACATCAAGCATTGTAGACACACACATTTGGGTCAGAACAGCAATACAGTAGACACGCGACACAACAGACCCCAATACAATGGATTTCGTATAATTCGGACACACACCAGTATCACACACCGCGCCACACACACACATACACACCTACACACACACACACCACAGACACACACACACACACACACACACGCACATTGGGGGAGGCGGTGGCCAAGTGGTTAGCGTCTTGGAGTGCTGAACTCAATGTCCGAGTTCGAATCCTGCCGGGGGCAACTCTTTCAAGAACCTGGTAGGGGAGCAGAAGTTCCCGAGTTCAAGTCTCACCAAGGAGCAACTGTCAAAGCTATCGTCGAGTGACGATGCAACCCACATGCAGCGTATACCTGTCTGCCGATTGCGAGTGTGACGGTGGAACTCTAGAGGCTGCATGCGCCTAACATGGAGATCAAGAACATCATAGAAAATGAGATCTTCACCTGAGACCACAGGTGTCACTATAAAAATCCAGCCTGCGCCACCAACGGGCGAGTTCGACCACATCAGACTCTCCATATGCCTACAGGCGCTATAGGCTACAACGTAAAAAAAACAAAAAACAAAAAAACACGGTGAACTCCGTAGTGTAAGGGTTAGCACGCTCGGCTCACAACCGAGAAGTCCCGGGTTCGATCCCCGAGCGGAGCGAAGACGGACGGGCTGTCTTCTTAAAACCCGAGCCCCATGTCCACCCAGCAGTGAATGGGTACCGGGTGTTAGCTGGGGGTTTGTGACCCGCCTCCCGGGGTGGTGGCTTCGGCCAACATAAACCACTAAGGATGAATGATGAAATAATGTTGATATGGAGACGGGGCCATACGAGCTTAGCTCTGGCCCTGTAAATACACTAGATGAATACAACTAGATAAATACACACACACACACACACACACACACACACACACACACACACACACCACACACACACACACACCACACACAACACACACACACCACACACACACCACAAATAATAATAAAATATAATAAATAAATAAATAAACATGCACAAGTTCTGTAATGTCTCTAAAGTTGTAATAGATGACGTCACTGAAGAGAGAGGAACTTGGCTGGAAGTGGCTCAATTCATTGCAATATTTTTTATGTGTACGTTGGTTATATCGGACAATCGGTGTTATCGGACGAAGGTTCACCCCCTTTAGCCCCGTTCTATGGATGATCTACTATATATGGACGTGGGTATTGCCCCGTCCCCGCCCCTACTGTCCTCAGCTAGGCTCCTAACACCTGCCCCGGGGCTGGTCTCGGGAGAGCAGTTATGCAGGCAGGTGCTAGACAGAGATGGGACGCGTAGCAAGCTAACCGGGCTCGTGCTGGAAACTGAGGACTTACCAGGCTGATTTCCTACTGTCTGGCTATTGACACACACTCAGGGGAAGGCCTTAGGTAAACACAGGGGTCCTTTTCTGCCGTATATTCAATTAACTAGCAGTACAAGTTCAAGGTCTGGCACAGGCACAGGCACACAGGCACTGGCATACAGGCACAGGCAGGACAGCGGGAACGGTACACCACAGCTTTCTCACTTGTCGAGGTCTCTCTCTCTTCACACACAGGCCACAATATAGTCAGTCTCTTACCACAGTCACTATTATCGAGGGGGAAGGTCCTGGGCCTTAAAAAGGCGAGGGTAAAAACACAGAACACTATTAAGCGAGGGAGGTTGGCGCGCGGGTGCCGTTCTGTTTTGCGCGGGGTGTCCCTCTGTGTTGTTGTGGCGTCGGTAGACTCTTTTCTACTAACACTGCCGCAGCAGACCGCCTCATTAAATTAATTCCCCTCACATCTCGAGACATTCTCGCCCTCGTAACACTGCCTTCCCCTTTGAAAAAGTGTGGACGTCCCCGTCCGTTGCCTTGTATAAAAGTAATACAAAAATAACTCCTCCACTACATTCTACAAAATTAACTAAACAGAATGTGTCCTTTTAAGACGAATGTTCATCAGAAGACATTACATAGTCGTCAAACCTCGGAGGTTTCCTAACTCTCCTCCTGGGACACGGCGTCCGGGCGCTGGTCGATGGGAAGGGTTGCCCCTCTGCCCCATCCGCGTTCACCGATTGCGCCTCCTTCACCTCGGACTCGTCTTCAGCTCCAGCCGCAGCGCCAACTTCGCCTTCCTGCAGGTTCTGCGGCTCTTCGCGACCCGACTCCTCTTCATCCTTGTCATCACCCTCCGCGTCAACATTGTCGTCGCCGCCAGGGACCCACGTGTACTGCCCTGGGCCATAGTACCACCACAGACGGTCGACGTGGACAATCTTGGGTCGGTAGCGAGGTCCTCTGGTGATCCGGTACGTCACCTCGGAGATTGGCTCCACAACCGTATAAGGCTCTTCCCATGGACTCTGCAACTTGGGTGAAAGACCTTTCCGTCTCCGGGAGTTGTATAGCCACACCAAGTCATCCTCAACGAAGCCCGTAGACTTGGTGCCTCGGTCGTACAGTCGCTTCATTGACTCTCCGGAAAACTTCAGGTTGTGCCTCACTTGGTGGTGTGCCTCTGCCAGACGCTCCTGCAGAGCCACAACATAGTCTGTTCTCACCGTAGGAAGCTCCTTGTCTGGCGGGCGTCCCGTGATCAGATCCACCGGCAGGCGAATCTCCCGGCCGAACATCAGCTTGGCTAGAGTGTACTCTGTGGCTTCATGCTCAGCGGAACGGTACGCCATGAGCAACGCTGGAAGCTGGAAGCTTCCGGTCATATTGGGTCTGTCCTTCGCCACAGTACTTCGCTAGCTCCTGTGCCAGCGTCCAGTTGAACTTTTCCACCATGCCGTCTGACTGGGGCCGCAGGAGTGTCGTCCTTGTCTTCCTCAACCCCAACAGTTGACAGCACTCCTGGAACACAGCTGACTCAAACTCACGGCCCTGATCGGAGTGAAGCTCACATGGCACACCAAACCGTGTGAAGAACTGCTCCACCAGGACTCCAGCAACAGTCGTGGCTTCATGGGCAGGCAGTGCATAAGCTTCAGGCCATTTCGTTAAGTAATCCATGGCCACGCAGATGTAACGGTTCCCTGGAATAGTCAGAGGCAATGGTCCAGCAATGTCCACTGCTACACGTTCCATGGGTGCTCCCACCTGCTACAGCTGCATAGGGGCTCGTGTCTTGCGTCCAGGGCCTTTCTTGGTGCTGCAGGTGTCGCAAGCCCGGCACCACTCCTCCACGTCACGCCGCAGGCCCACCCAGTAGAAACGCTTCCGTAGTCGACTTAGCGTCTTCTTCACACTAAAGTGGCCACTCGTAACGCTCGTGTGCCTCCCGCAGCACTTTTGCCCCCAACTTCTTCGGCATCACTGTCTGCCAGAAGCGTATGCGTCCATCCGCTGTCATCCACTTCTTCAGAAGCACTCCTCCACGCAAGCCGCAGACTCTCCCACTACACCCAGTAGTGCTTGGTGGTTGGACTTAACGCTGCAACCTCCTCCCAGGCCGGCTTGTCGATGTTCTGCTCCATCAACCTAACGATGGGGCCTGTGTCTGGGCCCTCGCGCTGAGCCTCCACCAGACATTCATAGTTGTTCGTCGAGTCTGCATTTACCGCAGTCCTGCGACACTTTTCCACGTGCCCTTCCTTGCTGCGGCAGTGCTGACACTCAGGCTCACAGGGACGACGGCAGGCCGTCTGCGTTGTTGTGCACCCTGCCGGGCCGGTGCTCCATCCTATAGTTGTGCTGCTCGAGCTTCCGGATCCATCTCGCTAGCTGCCCTTTAGGGTTCTTCAGCGTCTTGAGCCATTTCAGCGCCGCTATGGTCAGTTCTCACCGTGAACTGAGCGCCATACAGGTATGGATAGAAGTGGTCCAGACTCTTCACCACAGCTAATAGCTCCTTCCGGGTGACGCAGTAGTTTCCTCTCCGGCGGGCTGAACTTCTGGCTGTAGTACGCTACCACGCGCTCTCGACCATCGTTCTCCTGGGGGAGCACTGCCCCAATCCCATCGGCGCTTGCATCACAGTCCAAGATGTACGGCCGACTGGGGTCTGGGTAGGGTAACACTGGTGCGTCTACTAGAGCCCCTTTCAGCCGTTTGAAGGCTTCTTGACACTCTTCATCCCGCGGGAACTGCTCGCCTTTCCCGATCACCGATTTAAAGGTGCTGCAATACTGGCAAAGTCCTTCACGAACCTCCTATGTAGGTGCAGAATCCCTGGAAGCTCCGTACCTCCTTTACATTCGTCGGAGCTGGCCACTCCTTCACCGCTGCCACCTCCTGTGGGTCAGCTCGCACTCCATCTTGACCCACGACGTGTCAAGAAACGGTACCTCCCTCTGGAACAGTAGGCCTTTCTTGGGGCTGAGCTTGAGATTCCCTGCCGGAACCGTTGGAAGACTTCCTTTAGTCACTCCAACTCATGCTCGAAGTGCGGCCAAAGACAATTACGTCGTCCCAAGTATATCAGCGCAGTCTCCCACTGCAGTTCTTCCAGCAATCTTTCCATGAGCCGCTCGAATGTCGCAGGGGCGTTGGACAGCCCCAAGCTCATGACACGGAATTGCCAGAGGCCTCTACCGAACGTAAAGGCCGTTCTCCTTGTCCTCTTCCGCCATCTCAACTTGGTGGTAACCAGACATCAGATCCAACGTTGAAACCACTTCGCTCCCGCAAGTGCATCCAGTGTGTCATCCACGCGAGGCAGGGGGTACGAGTCCTTCACTGTCACTCGTTCAACGCCCTGTAGTCCACACAGCATCTTGTCGTACCGTCCTTCTTCTTAACCAGAAATATAGCTGACGACCATGAACTGCTCGACTTCTCCACCAATCCTTGGTCAATGGCTCACCCACCAACGTCCTCCCTACCAGCAATCCACTCTGCAACTGGGAAAGAGGTAAGGACTCCACCAGACAGGCCTCACCTTCAATTTTACGACTCAGCCTGCAACTCACCCATGTCTCCGTCCTCGGAGGAACACGGTAATCTGGGCAGCCACCACCTGGGCGCTGGCGTTCGCCTCCAACAGCGGCACCTTTTTCCCTGGACCTTCATGCTCATCCCTCCGAAGTCCATGCTGGTGCGGCTCTGCAGGAGGTAGTCCAGTCCAGATCCAGCAAGCATGAGTCATCTATGTCTGCCACGTACACAGGCAGCTCTTCTTCCACGGGCCCAGTCCGTATCTTGGTCACCACTGGTCCGCGTAGCTCCATGCAGTGCCCCGTGACACCACACAGTCCCTGGGCCGCCACAGGTGGGCTCTTCGTCGACATCACGTCCGGTCTAACAAACGTCCTCTCCGACGCTGTATCCACAGTGAGCCGGCACGGCTTCCCGTCGACCGCACTCTGCACCTGCATGCTATGAGCGGCTGTCTGGTGACTTCTTACCGGGAGAAAGGCCTGGATGGGACCGGCTGGATGCGGCCTTCCTTCTACATCCAGTTGCCATTTCCCACTTCCACTGTCTTGCCGCCCAACGCTTTCTCGGGACAAGACCGGGAGAGGTGACCCATCTCGCCACATCCCCAGCAGCAGGGCTGGTACACATACTGCCCTACTCGCTCTGCAGATCGGGACTGTGGGGAGGCTGGGGAACCGCGGCAATCTTCCCTCTTGTGTCCTGGTTGTGGCACTTCCAGCACTCCCCGAGGAACTGCCTCGCGCTGTCTTCTTGGGCCGGTCCTTTACTTGACCTTGCCGAAAACGCAGCTCCCTTTTCCGCGTCTACTCTGGGCCTCCCATAGCTAGTCTTAACGAAGGACTCAAACCCAAGTGCGCGGGCCAGGGCCTCTTGCAGGTTACCCACGTGCGCCTGTTTTACGTAGATTTTTAGCTGAGCGTCCTCCATCGCACCCACGAACTGGTCCCTCAGCAAAACTACTGTCAGCTCCTCGGGGGCTCCTGGTACGCCTTGCGCACTAGGTCTTCTAAGTCCTGGGCCAGCTGCTGCAGCGTCTCTCCCCGAGCTCTAACTCTGGCCAGGAACCTAGCCCGAACACCACGCACAACACGCTGGCGTAGGAGGTGCATTGAGCGGGGGTCAGCTGGCGATCAACACTTCCATCGCTGGTCCCTTTAGGCTCGACACCAGCTGCACGGCCCTCTCCTGCTCCCTCTCCACGGTCCCATCCCTGAGCTTGGGCCAGCATCTCGAAGTAGGGCGAGGTAAGCCTCCAGCGACACTCGTCTGTCAAACTCATGAGGTTTACGTCGTATCATCCTGCTCCCATGAACCCTAGAAGAAGCAGGAGGAGTGTAGGCAAGCCACGGGGATAACAAGAGACGTCGATGGCCGAGGATGGAACGGCAGCGGTGAGGGAATGGAGCAGTGCGGCTCGCCTCGCTGGCTCACGTGCGGCTGGCCTACCTTGCACGCCGCACCACCTCCCAGCCACATAGAGACACTCCTGCCGTCACACTCACTCACTCCATCCTCCTCACCGTCTCCAGGCTCAACCTTGACACTCAACAGGTTCCTGAGAGTTTGCTGGTCGCGACCACCACTTAACTCCACGGCGCTCACTCTATCCTCCAAGCGCTTCACAGCCTCAGTGAACTCTGACACCACAGCGCCACTACCCTGCGCGCCCCTCCCCTTCACAGCAATCAGTCTGTCACCCAGCTGAATCACGGTGCCCGTCAGCTGGCGTGCCACATTTTCACTTTGCTGCACGTCCTCTTTCAACTTGTTTATTTCCCCCTGCACTTCAATTTTCACTTCAATGCACTTAGCATCCATTTCTCCCTTCATTTCCTGCAGTGTCACACTTATTTCCTGCCTGACCGCCTGTTGTTCTGCACTCATGGCTTGCATCACCGCCATAAGGTCCGCCAGGGACGGTTGTGCCGTTGACTCAGCACCGCCCGCCATCCTGTCTTCCCCCGAGCCAGACAATGGAATTTCACGATACCTGCCTTTTTTTCACCTCAATATTCTAGCAAAATCCCACTCCATAAACACCAATACCACGTCCCCGCCCCTACTGTCCTCAGCTAGGCTCCTAACACCTGCTCCGGGCTGGTCTCGGGAGAGCAGTGAAGCAGGCAGGTGCTAGACAGAGATGGGACGCGTAGTAAGCTTACCGGGCTCGTGCTGGAATCTGAGGACTTACCAGGCTGCTTTCCTACTGTCTGGCTATTGACACACACTCAGGGGTAGGTAAACACAGGGGTCCTTTTCTGCCGTATATTCAAGTAACTAGCAGTACAAGTTCAAGGTTCCTATACAGGCACAGGCAGGACACACGGGAACGCTACCCACAGCTTTCTCACTTGTCAAGGTCTTTCTCTCTTCACACACAGGCCACAATATAATCATCTCTTACCACAGTCACTAATATCGAGGGGGGAGGTCCTGGGCCTTACAAAGGCGAGGGTAGCAACACAGAACACTCTTAGGCGAGGGAGGCTGGCGCGCGGGGTGCCGTTCTGTTTTGACAGGGGTGAGTTCCCTGTGGTGTGTGATGTCCTTCCAAGACGCTTTGTTAACGACTTGTGGTACTCCAGGGCTATTGCATTGAATTGCCGGCTGGCACTTCATTGCAAAGCCAATGGTTGGGCCTTTGTAGACAGCTGGGACCTCTTTTTCGGGCATAACCACCTCTACCGCAGGGATGGGGTGCACTTTTCGAGGAAAGGGAGTTCAGATCTTGTCTGAATCCCTGGAAAGGGAGGTAGATGCACTGCAGGCTTTTTTAAGACAGAGAACCGGTGTTTTGACACTGGGGTCGGGGTAAAGGGAACTTGCGACACTAGGAGGGTTTCAGAAGGCAGGGAACAAAGGGATTCGTAAAGAAGAGAGGAGGGGCTTAGTTTTTAAGATAAAGGGAAAATTGACAAAAAGAAGGGGAGTTGCTTAAAGGGTTTTTACTATACAAACTGTAGGAGTATTTTAAAACAAGATAGATTTCCTGAGAGGAATAAATAGTGTAGAGGATTTTGATATAATAGCATTAACAGAAACATGGTTGGATATGTCAGGAAAGGTATTTGATCCGGAAGTCGAGATAGCTGGGTATAAGTTATTTCACTAGGACAGAGTTGGCAGGCGAGGTGGAGGAGTTGCGCTTTATGCAAGAGATGCATTGCAGTGTTGTGTTAATAATGTTATAAAAACAGATGACAGCATAGACTCTATATGGGTAGAGGTTACGGAGGGAACTGAGAAAATGGTTTTGGGTGTAGTGTATAGGCCCCAAACTTTTTGTAAAGAGGATTCAGCTCCTATAGGGGAAAAAATAAAACAAGGCCTGCAATTATAATCGATTATGCGTGGGGGGGAGATTTTAATCTTAGTATATAGACGGGGATTTAATCATGGGTGACGCGACGCAGATGAATTGTTAAATATAATCCGGGATAACTTCCTAAGTCAAGCAATCAAGGAGCCTACTAGAGGAATAATATTCTAGATCTATTGCTGGCAATAGAGACGATTTATTTTACAAATGTGGAGGTCGGTGGGAATTTAGATAATAGTGACCATTATGAGATCAGATTTAGCTTAAAATGGGAAGTTGGAAAATTAAGTGGCAATAAGCATAGAATACCTAATTTCAGAAAGGCCAATTATGCAGGATTAAGAAGACACCTGGAGGTTATTAATAAAAGGTGTGGGATGGAGGGGAAGAAATTTTCCAAGGATAAGGACAGGGCGTTGACAGCTGGAAAGGCCAATTATGAAGGATTAGGAAGGCACCTGGAGGTAATTGGCGCGGTTAGATATGGAAGTAAAGGTCGTGGCGAGGAGGAAATTTTAGAGCGGTTAGACAGGGAAGTGAGGTCAGGGCTGAGGAGGTAATTAGAGAGGTTAGAAATGGAAGTGAGGACGGGGCTGAGGAGGATTATACCTCATTTGTAAGGAATATAATTGACGGACATAAATGAAATATTCCTTATAGGGAAATAAGGTCCAGAAAGAGGGATCCAAAATGGATGACCACCATTTAAAAACCCAACACTTTGGAGTAAAAAGAAACATTTATTTAAGTTCAAAGGCAGGATTGGTAAACAAAGAACAGTATAACGTGGTGGCAAGGACAGTCAAGAAATTAACTCGAGTTGCTAAGAACAATTATGAGATTAAAGTAGCAGGACAGGCGAAAAGGGACTCAAAGGGGTTCTATCAGGTATATAAAACAAAGGCAAGGGAATTAGTTGGGCCGTTAAGGTTAGGACAGGGTGAGGTCTTAAATACGGATGAGGATATGTGTAAGAGTCTAAATGATTATTTCTTAAGTTATTTTATGGAGGAGGATACGCAGACGATACCTGATAGTGAACAGATGTTCAAAGGAAGCAATGAGGAGAACCTCAAAGATATTGTGATAACTAGGGAAATGGTGGAAGAGGGTATAGATAAAATGAACATTTTTAAATCGCCGGACCAGATGAAGTGTACCCAGGGTTATTAAAGGAATGCAAGGAGGTTGTTAGGAGACGTTAGGCACATTTTTAGGAAATCGGTTGAGATAGGCGATGTGCCATTATTGTGGGGGGAAAGGATATGTTGTTCCCATATTTAAAAAGGGAGACAGAGGACTAAAGTCAAATTATCGACCCGTAAGTCTAACATCAGTGGTGGGGGAAATTATTGGAATCTATTATTGCAAAAACATTAGAGAGCACTTATATAACATAGTTTAATCAAAGATTCACAACATGGTTCACCAAGGGTAGGTCCTTCTCACCAATTTATTGAGTTTTTTATAGGAAAGTTTATGAGACGGCAGATAATGATAAGGATTATGAAAATAATATATCTGGGCCCTTTTGTAAGGCATTTGACAAAGTACCACACGAGCGACTCTTAAATAAGGTTAGGGCTCATGGAATGGATGGGAAAGGGACTTCATTGGATCAGAGCTGGCTAAGTAATAGGCAACAAAGGGTTACAATTAATGGTTCTAAATCTGAATGGGACTGGTGACAAGTGGGGTTCCACAAGGGTCTGTTTTGGGTCCATTACTATTTTTGATTTACATCAACGACTTGGATAGTTTGGGGTTTGCATGATATCAGCAAGTTTGCTGATGATACTAAGTTAGGTAGATTATTGGATCACAGTCTGATTAAACATATTGCAGGGAGACTTAGATAAACTTAACGAGTGGGCAGTCAGATGGCAGATGGAATTTTAAAATTGATAAATGCAGCGTTATGAAAGTTGGTAGAAAAAACCCTGGTAATAGATACACCATAAGCAATGTATCGCTGAAAAGATCAGAAGGTGAAAAGATTTGGAGTGAGGGTGAGCCCAGACCTCCGACCTAGGAAAAAATGTATTGAGGCCAAAATAGAGCTAATAGAGTATTAGGGTTCATTACCAGAATGTTAAAAGTAGAAGTGCGGAAGTTATTCTAAAGCCTTATCTGGCTCTAGTCAGGCCTCACCTAGACTATGCGGTTCAGTTTTGGTCTCCATATTACAGGATGGATATAACCTTGTTAGAAACAGTGCAGAGAAGGATGACCAAAATGATACAAGGGATGCGTAACTTTAGTTATGAGAGGAGATTGAAGTTATTAAAATTACACTCACTCGAGAGACGCAGAGTAAGGGGCGATCTGATAGAAGTTTTTAAGTGGATAAAGGGATTTAATAAAGGAGAGGTAGGAAAAGTTCTTACGGGTTTTAAAACCCGGTAGAACAAGAAGTGACGGATTCAAGCTGGAAAAGCGTAGATTTAGATAGGAAATAGGGAAAAACTGGTTCACAAATAGGGTGGTGAATAAATGGAATGGTCTCAGTAGACAGGTAGTTAGTGCGGAGTCATTAGGGAGCTTTAAAGAGGAGCTGGGTAGGTTCATGGATGGGGATGAAAGGTGGATGTAGGTAGTGTTAGGTGACAGGAACTACCACGTGTAGGCCTCGCGGCCTCTTGTAGCTTCCTTATTTTCTTATGTTCTTATGTTTGCGCGGGGTTTCCCTCTGTGTTGTTGTGGCGTCGGTAGACTCTTTCTACTAACACTGCCGCAGGCAGACCGCCCTCACTAAAATAATTCCCCTCACATCTCCGGGGCATTCTCGCCCTCGTAACAGTATGTTTCAATAACGTTTGGATTACTTGCTCTTGGTATTCATAGCTTTAGTTGCTAAAAACTATGTATTTCCTTTTGTGCAGGACAATCAAAAAATGGACGTCCATACAGGAACAAAGGTATTATTCGTCTACACCAATTTCCAAAAGATGGGCGATATAAAGGCTCTTGCTGATTTTTCCTTATTGTTTTTTAATATATTAAATACAAAACTATAACAAAATACTTAATTTTACTTCGCAAATTAGAACACTTAGAAAAAAAGAGGTGTAGTGCCACTAAAATTATTTCAGAGTTATTTCCCGTGACAGAAAACAGAGTGTATTTTGTAATCAGATTACTCTCCATTTGAATCCATATGTTTATACCGCTGAGTTTTATGTGCGATTCTTTTTCTAATATACAAATGACATTGTAATTGCTAGCACAAAATTTCATTTTCTAATTTATGCTGATGACACAAAACCTTTTACTCAAGAACAAAAATATAGATTCACTATACACAAATTTATGCCGAGCTAGACAACATAAAGTTATGGATTCAAACAAAAACATTAAAACTAAATATTTCAAAACCAATCATATTCTATTTTAAAAAAGGTCTGTGAATAACTCCCTCCCTCCAATATTATTAATGGCGAAATTATAGAACAAGTTAAACATGCAAAAATTTTTTTTGTGTCACGTTTTGGTGTCACGATTGATGAAACTTAAATTGAAAGTATCACATGATGAAACATGTTTAGAACTTTCTAAAATAACTGGCAATATATACAGGATCTGCCATAACCTAACTACAGAGACAATGATCAGCTATAGTATACTCTTTGTTACTCACACCTCATATATTGTGTTTCTATATGGGCAGGCAATGGCCCTCTTTTTTAAGTAAATTAACAATAGAACAAAATAAACCATTTCGGTGTATATTTTTTTTTTTAAAAGTTTGATTCAACAGCCAAAGTATTCTCTGAATCAAATATTTTAAAAATTTTCCCTTTTTAAAACAAATATTTCACATTATTATTGATATTAAAAAGTCAAGGACAAAATACAAAATTTAAATTAGTTGAAAATGTTACCCCCAAACAAGGGGTAGTAATGTTAACCTAATTTGTCCATTATTTAGAACAACATTTATTCAAAAACAGTGTCATCAGTTTTGGTCCGAAACTGTTAATGGTATGCCTCTTGATAAAAAAAAAAAATAATCCCTACAACTACCAATGGGACTAGTTAGATACAAGCGATAAATTAAGAAGTATTACTTTATCAACAAAATATGTAATTGTTTTATACGACAAATACAAATATTGTATTTAGCTTTTCTACTCAATCTATTATTATTATTATTATCATTATTATTTATCATTATATTTTTAATATTTGGTTATTATTATTATTATTATTATTATTATATTATTATATTATTATTATCATTATTATATTTTTTTATTTTCATTGTTCTGGATATTTCCCTTTACGCGAGTAATTTTCTCACACAGGGAACTCACCTTGAAGATAGATGAGTAGAACCAGTAACTCACGTTCCAATCAATCTGTTTACGTTGGAATGTTATTAAGTGGTTTTTGTGAGGATGTGAGAGACGCCAGGGTATTGAGGTAGTATAATTGGCTTAAGCTACCAAAATATCAATTGACGTAAAATGTAGCTACAGGAGTCCCTGCCTACAATCTCCGCTCTTACCCTGGCTCAAGACCGTCTGTCTACCGCCGGCGGTGAGCTACTGCTCTCCTCCATGCAGGTGACAACTCTCTATTTATCTATGACACATAATACATCTGCTCCATTACTTAAACATATAGTAAAAGGCAAGTAATTTTCTACCATAGAATAACTGATAATATAACTACTCTATATAAATTATATTTTGTTACCATCTATTTATAAGACATGCAAATAAGCTACGTGACATCTCTCTACTAAAACCCTTTCCGGCTCTCTATCTTGCTGATTCCGCAGTAATACAACTGGGTGAAAACCGGCAACACAATGTGCCACACCCATACCTACGTCTCTACCCTTACATATGCCTTAACTCCGGA
>JACEEZ010023841.1:0-10364 GCA_016584305.1 Chionoecetes opilio | reverse complement strand
CAAAAAAATCCCAAAAGATACAAGGGATGCGTAACTATAGTTATGAGAGGAGACTGAAGCTATTAAATTTACACTCACTCGAGAGACGCAGAGTAAGGGGCGATCTGATAGAAGTTTTCAAGTGGATAAAGGGATACAATAAAGGAGAGGTAGGAAAAGTTCTTACGGCTAGTAAGCAGGGTAGAACAAGAAGTAACGGATTCAAGCTGGAAGGGCGTAATATAAAAAAGAAATTGGGAAAAACTGGTTCACAAATAGGGCGGTAAATTATTGGAATGGACTCAGTAGACAGGTAGTTAGTGCGGAGTCATTAAGGAGCTTTAAAAATATTGCTAGACAGTTTCATGGATAGGGATGAAAGGTGGATGTAGGTAGTGTTAAGTAACAGGAACTATCACGTGTGTCTCACGGCCTCTTGTAGCTTCCTTATTTTCTTATGTTCTTATATAAATCGAATAATATATGGTGTCGAATATAAGATAAGGGAAATATAGAAAGAAAAAAATCATAAACACACATACGTAAAATAACAATAATACTAATAAAAATAATAGATATCTGAAAAAATATAAAAAAAGGAAATATTAAATATAAGATATCATAAATACCTGAATACAAGATAAGGGAAAGATAAAGGAAACATAAACATACGTACACACATATAATATATATAATAAAAAATATATTGAAATAACTAAAAGATCAAATCACCAGGGGAGTACAGGTGAGTGCCGCTTCCTGCCAGGCTAATTAAGACCACTTTACCTGGAGGGGTGAAGGGTCGTCCCCCCACCACACCCCTCCCCCCTCCCACCACCTCGTGAGGGTCATCCCCCCACCACACCCCTCCCCCCTCCCGCCACCTCGTGTCATTTGCATGCTGTGAGGAGGAAGGAAGGAGGGAGAGAAGGGGGAGTTGTGGCCACGGGAAAATAATGGCCTTCTGGTTATTTAGTGGCATAGGAGGAGGAAGAGGAAGAGGAGGAGGTGAAGAAGGAGGAAGGTGGTGGTGGTGGTGGTGGTGGTGGTGGTGGTGGCGGCTTCGGAGTTAAAGACGTTGGGTGACATAAATATAATAAATTGTGAAATGGATAAATGACTGGACGACAAGGAGGAGGAGGAAGTGGAGGAGGAGGAGGAGGAGGAGGAGGAGGAGGAGGAGGAGGAGGAGGAGGAGGAGGAGGAGGAGGAGGAGGCAAGAGTTACGATTGTTTTAAACTATACATTTTTTCCACTACTTGCCTCTTGAAAGTATTTTGCTGCGTCTCTGAATGCTAAAAATCTCATCTATTTTGTGATTAACTACTTGAATTTAGATACATGCTACACATTCTCCGTCTAAAATTAGGTCATTTATTACGCATGTGTTTCGTGGAGTTTTACTGATGTTTATTTATGTTCTTGTTCACTTCACTAATTCTAAGTTCTAGTTCTAATGTTTACTTCATTTGCTCTGTTCTTCGTTTGACTCTTGTGTTGCTGTGGTGTTTCTGACGGTACAGTATTCAGCCACAACTCTTGGGAGGCTAAGAACACTACCTAACTACATCTACAGTACCTACATCTGATACAGTAACTACAGTACCTACATCTGATACAGTAACTACAGTACCTACATCTGATACAGTAACTACAGTACCTACATCTGATATTTGTGTGTCAGAATCACATATCACCACATAGAATAACGATATATCCTTTATTTGGTTGATTCCCACGAAAATATTAAGCAATTATAACCAAGTGATCTGGATAACTAAATGGTAAATATAATATTGCTATACTCTGTTACTAAAGAATGAGAGAGAGAGAGAGACGAGAGGATGAGAGAGAGAGGAGAGAGAGAGAGAGAGACGAGTGAGAGAGAGAGAGAGAGCGAGAGAGAGAGAGAGAGAGAGAGAGAGTGGAGAGAGAGAGAGAGAGAGAGGAGAAGGCGGGGCAAAGGAGAGGAGGGGCGTCAATAAGGAAACAATAGAGGAAGAGAAAGTCTTTAGAGAGGAGGAGGGAGGAGGAGGAGGGACGAGAGAGGAGGAGGAGGAGGAGAAAGGCCACGAGCTAAGAGATAGGAAGGAAGGAAGGAAGGAAGGAAGGAAGGAAGGAAGGAAAGAAGGAAGGAGGAAGGAAGGAAGGAAGGAAGGAAGGAAGGAAGGAAGGAAGGAAGGAAGAAGGAAGGAAGACGGAAGAAGACGAAATTAACTAACACAGTAGTTTATATTTATCAACAGAGGCAGATAAGCTAGCTGGTGGTGGTGGTGGTGGTGGTGGTGGTGGTGGTGTGGTGGTGGTGGTGGTGTGTGGTGTGGGTGGTGGTGAGGTGTGTGATGATGATGGTGGTGGTGGTGGTGGTGGTGTGATGGTGATGGTGATAGTGGGTGGTGGTGGTGGTGGGTGGATAGTGGTGGTGGTGGAGGTGGTGGTGGTGATGGTGGTGGTTGGTGGGTGATAGTGGTGGTGAGTGTGGTGGTGTGGTGGGGATAGTGGTGGTGGTGGTGGTGGTGGTGGTGGTGATGGTGGTGGTGGTGGTGGTGGTGGAGGTGTGTGGTGGTAGTGGTGGTGGTGGTGATAGTGGTGGTGGTGTTGGTGGTGGTGATGGTGATAGTGGGTGGTGGTGGTGGTGGTGGTCCTTGAGAGAATAGTATGAGGCTCGTTTGCTAGCTTCCCACGCTTCTTAAAAGGAGTCTCAATCGCTCAAAACTAAACAGGAGTGTCTTACAAAACCTCGGGGGAGAAGGAGGGGAGTGGAGGGGAGAAGGAGGGGAGAAGGAGGGGAGAAGGAGGGGAGAAGGAGGGGAGAAGGAGGGGAGAGGAGGGAAAGGGACGTAGGAGGAGGGAGAGAAAGTGGAAGTATACAAATAGAAGGAGGAAAGGAGAGGGAAATAGAGGAAGGGAATGGGAGGTGGAGGGAAAAGTGGAGGGAAAAGTGGAGGGGACAGGAAAGAGGAAAGAAAGTGGACTAATACAAATAGAAGGAGGAAAGGAGAGGGGAATAAAGGGGAAAGGGAAGTGGAGGGAAAAGTGGAGGGGAGAGGAAAGAAGACAGGGAAATAGAGGAAATAAAAGGAAAAAATATATATAAAAGCGGAGGAAGAAAAAGCAAATAATAAATCAATACAAAAAAGAAGAGTAAATATAAAAAAAAGAATAAAAAAATGCAATATGGAGGAATGACAATTAATATGAAATGAAAGAAAGAATAATGAATAAAAAGTATGAAAACCTGAAATACGAAAAAAATCACAGGCAGAAAAAGAAGGGAACGAGGAGGAGGAGGAAGGGGGGAGAAGGGGAAAGAGAGAGGGGGGAAGAAGGGTAAGTTGACACCCCTTCCCCGTGAGACTTTGACAGCGTAACCAGAGCTGAGAAACAAGGGAAGGGGAAGGAAGGGTTGGAAGGGAAGGGGAAGGGGATTATAGTGTGAGAACAGTTAAGGGAGGGAGGGGGGGAGGGGGGGAGGGGGAGGGGGGGGGAAAGGGAGGGAAAGGGGTCTATGCTGTGTGGTGTGAGAAGAAGAGGAGGAGGAGGAGGAGGAGGAGGAGGAGGGAAAGAAGGATAAACGCATAGGAAAACAGGCTACGAAAAAGAGAGAGAGAGAGAGAGAGAGAGAGAGAGAGAGAGAGAGAGAGAGAGAGAGAGAGAGAGAGAGAGAGAGAGAGAGAGAGAGAGAGAGTATCATTATCCTATCATACGGACAAGAATCAAGGCCATAAGACTCTACAACATTCTCTTCATAAACATTCACAAAATATCTACGTAAACATTTCGATCCCACTAAGACGATTCGATCCGCTAAGCTTCCACATATTTAACACATAAGATCAAAAACGTAAAAATAAAACTATCAATTGTAAAAAATATAAATTGTCAGTACCAATATTTTAGCTGTATTTTTTTGTGAAGTTGAAAAATACCTCTATTCACATCCCTTGCAGTATCAGTGACTGTTTACAATAGAAAAATAAATACATGTGATGTTTTTATTTATGGCTTTAAAATATATCCTTTTTCACTTAATCTTATGTATGTTTCAACGCCTAAGTACAGGTCAGTGCGTTTTGATCTTGCAGGAACAATATTTTACTAGTCTTCATATTATTTTCCGCAACGAGGCAGAGAGAGAGAGAGAGAGAGAGAGAGAGAGAGAGAGAGAGAGAGAGAGAGAGAGGAGAGAGAGAGAGAGAGAGAGAGAGAGAGAGAAGAGAGGAGAGAGAGATTATTATAGTAGAGAGAACTAGAGAGAGATAGTAGAGAGAAGCAGAGAGGGGAGAGAGAGAGAGAGGAGAGGGGAGAGAGAGAGAGAGAGAGAGAGGAGAGAGAGAGAGAGAGAGAGAGAGGGGAGAGAGAGAGAAGAGAGAGAAGAGGAGAGAGAGAGAGGAGAGAGAGAGAGAGAGTAGAGAGAAGACGGGAAAAGTAGAGAGAATAGAGAGAGGGATAGTAGAGAGAAACAGAGAGAGAGAGAGAGAGAGAGAGAGAGAGAGAGAGAGAGAGAGAGAGAGAGAAGAGAGAGAAGAGAGAGAGTAAAGCCAGGATCAGGATAGGGTCAGGGAGAAAGGCTAACCCTGTCCATTTCTTTCTCTAAACTGACTGACCAAACGCGTGCCTTTGCCTCGACCTTCCTACTTACTGTACATCCCTCCCTTCCCTTCCCTTCCCTTCCCTTCCCTCTATATTTCCCATTTGACCTCCTTCACTTCTCTTCCTTCTCTTCCCTTCCCTTCCCTCTATGTATATCCCATTTGACCTCCCTCCCTCCCTCCCTCCCTCCCCCCCTCCCTCCCCCCCTCCCTCCCTTCTCTGCCTTCCATTCTCTGCCTTTCTCTATATATCTCTCCTCTTACATCCCTCTATCTTTCCCCTCTCTTCCTTCTCTTCCTTTTTTTTTTTTTTTTTTTTTTTTTTTTTTTTTTTTTTTACCTTTTATTTTATAGGTTTTACAGTAGAGCTTCAGCGGGGACTACTGAAAACATCTTTGATTTTAAGAATTGTAAATTTATTCCTAGCAAAACATACATACAGGGGTTTATATTCTAAATTTCTTTTTCCTAATTCACTTTTTCCCTTACAAATAAATTTTTACAGGGAAGTGTTTTTATTCTAATTTACATTTTTTTTTTTCAGTACTTAATAAATATAGACATATTAACTTAAAGCAGGGTTTACAGGTTTGGGTAGGTCCTTATACTATGGTGTTTTAACAAGCTTTTCACAGCACTCTTGAAGGTCGGGAGTGAGAGGGTAGAGTGAAGCTGTTCCTGTACCCATCGTTCCCCAAACTTTTGTTAGCGGGGAAGGGAAAAGGAACGCAGAGAGGTCTCCGTCCTGGCAAAAGGGACATCGTTGAGGGTCCTGGTAGTAGCAGTTCGTGTGGTGTGGCCGTGTGGTCTTCCCCAGGGCTGTGGGAGAGGCCAGGTGCGGGGACATGCTGCTTGTGGTCTTGTAAACGACGCCAGACCTGCTACGTCGCGACGTGCTGAAAGGGGGTTGCAGAGGAGGGAGAAGCTGGTCCTGCGAGCCTTAGCTATTAACCGTTGGGCTCGGGCCTGTACCTTGTAAAGAAGGCTCGGTCGAAGGGGGGCAGGAAGAACCCGTGAGGGGGGGTACCCCATAAGGGAGCGGACTTGAGGCATATAAGGGTGATCCCTTGGGAGTCAAAAAGGTGTGAGACCCCGGACACAGCTAATTTTCCCAGGGGGGTTTTTCCTTTGCAAGGGTTGGGATGTGGTCGGTGAAGGTCGGGGACGCTATTCACTTCCACCCCAAGTATGGAAGGGACGTCGCGGGGGCCCCAACGGCCTCCCCCCCCAGTAAGATGGTAGGGATGGGAGTATCAGGAGGACGTTTCGTGGGGAGATGAGCATCGCCGGGGTTTTTCTCTGGAGCGAGACCCCACTTGCCATCGAGACCCCATGAGAGGACTTTTTGGAGGACCTGTTTTTATGTGAGGACGTGTGCGGTGAAACCAAATGTCGCAGGGGAATGAAAGGGTGCAGTCATCGGATAGATGTCCTCTGGGATGAGCTGAGCAATCATTGAAGAATACATTCCAGAGGAGGGGCCCGAGCACACTGCCCTTGGGACGCTGGCAAAGTGGGGTGTTCCTCTGATTTTGACCGTCCACCACCCCTCTAAGAATGTCCCGCAGGGGTAGTCTTGTAGTAGGGGCAGCAGATGACCGCGGACACCCAAAAGTTTTAGTTTGGTGATGAGGGGTGATGCCAACCCTGTAAAAAGCTCCGGCAATGCAAGGGAATGAGTAGTGTCCTTTCTTTGGTCCAAAAAGCTTTTGCCATGTGGTGGAAAGATGGAGCAATGGTCGGGCCGTGACCGTTTGCTGGAAGCCCAAAATTTCTTTTATGTTAAGAAGGGGTGGATGTGAAGAAAGACGATATCTTGTCGGCAATTAACTTTCCCGCGTCTTTCCAAGAACTGATAAAAGGGGGGATGGGCCTATAGTTTTTTGGGGTCAGTTCTTTTTTTTTCTTTTGTATTGCCACCACTCTGGCAGCCCTTCCACAGGGCGGGCCACCTTCCAGTAGTGAGGGGGCTGAAAGATAGTAGCAAAAGGGGGGGGTTTCTAGCTGAAGGCGCAGCGCTTTAGGGTTGAAGGCTAATGTTGCGGGCCCCAAAGGCCCTTTTTTGTGTCGACCCGAAAATAAGGGGCGGGCGAACTTCCACTATTTTATAGTGAGGTTAGAAAGGGTGGCATGGGTGAGGGTGGGCACAGCGGGATGGGTCGCTGGGGATCAGGTACGTCATTTTGTTTGGAAAAAAATGTCGCGAGTACCCCGGCCTTGTCCTTTTTCTTTGGGGGGCCATGTCCGTCAGACTTGAATAGCGGAGGCATGGTGTCGCAGTTGTCGACCTTGTTTCTGTTTAAGTGTGGCCCCCGGACTTTTTACCCATGAACGACACTGAGCTTTTATTTTGAGGTCGTCTTTCCGCGTCGTTGAGCCAGTCCTTCTACTGTTAACTTCCTTTCCTCCTTCTCTCCCTCCTTTCCTTTCCTTCCCTTCCCCCTATATCTTTCCCTCTTACCCCCTTCTTTCCCTCTTTTTCCTTTCCCCCTTTCCCCTTTCTATATATCTTCCATCTTTAAATCCCTTCCCCCCCTCTCTTCTCTTCCCTTTCCTTCCTTTTCCCCTTCCCTTCCTCTATATCTCCCATCTTTCCTCCTTCCCTTCGTTTCCTTCCCTTCCCTTCCCTTCCTTTCTCTCTATATCTCCCCTCTTCCTTCCCTCCCTTCTCTTCCTTCATTTCCCATCCTTTCCCTCTATATCTCCCCTCTTACCTCCTTCTCCCCCTCCCTTCCCTTCCTATCTTCCATTTTACCTTCTTCTCTCGCTTCCTCCCTCAATCCTTTCCCGTCCCATTTATATAGCCTTGAAGTAAGGGAAATGTGCTTCAGGGGGGGGGAGAGAAGAGAGAGAGAGGAGAGAGAGAGAAAAAGAGAGAGAGAGAGGAGAGGGGGAAGGAGAAAAAGGAGAGAGAGAGAGAGGAGAGAGAGAGAGAGAGAGAGAGGCTAAGTATAAAATCATTACAGGGGTGCCCGTGCCATTTTAAACGGCTAATCCTCGATCCCTTTTGGTTTCGGGGGATAAATGGTCGACGGTACACCTGGAGGCATAACGGGAGGGAGGGGGAGAGAGGGAGAGAGGGAGAGAGGGAGGGAGGGAGAGAAGGGAAGGAGGGAGGGAGAGGAACATTCCCTAATCCCTAATCTGCTCGTGTTGTAAATCAAGCTGGAGTTGTTTTTGTGCTGAGGATTTTCCGACCTCGCTTGTTGTCTGTGCGCCCAACCCAAGCCCACGCCCAGCACACTACCGCCCACGCCTCACACAGACCAGCCACGCCTACACACACACACCAAAAACCCCACACACCCGCCAACACACACACACACACCACACACACACACACCAAAAATAACTAGTAACCATCGGTAATCGACTTTTTCATATGCCCACTAAAACCCAAAACACACACACCCAAAGAGAGAGAGAGAGAGAAAGGGTAGAGAGAAAAGAGAGAGAGAGGGGGAAGAGGGAGAAGAGAGAGGAGAGAGAGAGAGGAGAGCCCAGAGCGAGGCGAGAGAGCGAAAGGAGAGGAGAGAGAGAGGAAAGAAAGGGGGAGGAGAGAAGGAGAGAGGGGAGAGAGAGAGAGAGAAGAAGAAGGGGGGGAAAGGGTATTTGAGAGAAAACAAGATTCAAAACTAAAGCAAAATATACAATTAAGACAAAAAAAAAAACGAATAAAAAGTGATCGAAATAAAAAAAAAATGACAAGAAAAACCAATTAAGGGAAAAGAAGAAAAAAATTAGAGAGAAATTAAGGGAAAGGGGAAAAAAATTAGAGAAAATTAAAGGGGGAAAAAGAAAAAAAAAAATAGAAAAATTAAGGGAAAAAAAAAAAAATTAGAGAGAAATTAAAGGGGAAAAGGGAAAAAAAATTAGAGAAAAATTTAAAAGGAAAAGAAGAAAAAAATTAGAGAGAAATTAAGGGAGAGGAGAAAAAAAATTAGAGAGAAATTAAGGGGAAAGGGAGAAAAAATTAGAGAGAAATTAAGGGAAAGGAGAAAAAAAATAGAGAGAAATTAAGGGAAAGGAAAAAAAAATTAGAGAGAAATTAAGGGAAAAGAAGAAAAAAATTAGAGAGAAATTAAGGGAAAAGAAGAAAAAAAATAGAGAGAAATTAAGGGAAAAGAAGAAAAAAATTAGAGAGAAATTTTAAGGGAAAAAAAAAAAAAAAAAAATTAGAAGAAATTAAGGAAAAAAGAAAAAAAAAAATTTGAGGAAAAAAGGGGAAAAGAAGAAAAAAATTGAGAAAAAATTTAAAGGGAAAGGAGAAAAAAATAGGAGAAATTTAAGGGAAAAGAAAAAAAAAAATTTAGAGAGAAATTTAAAGGGGGGGGAGGGAGGAAAGTGGAGGGAACATGGAGGTAAAAAAATCTATGAGTGGGGAGGGCAGGAAGGTAGGAAAGGTAACCACAGGACCACAAACAGACTTAACCACGTGACCATAATAACCAGGACACGAAAAACCTCTCCGGAAACTGTCTCTGTGTGTGTGTGTGTGTGTGTGTGTGGTGTGCGTTGGTGTGCTTCTGTGTCGGGTTTCTGTGTCTTGTGTTGTGTGGTGTGTGGTGTGTGGGGGTGTGGTTTTGGGTCGTTTGTGTTGGTTTGGTTGGGGGGTGTGGTGTGTGTGTGTGTGTGTGTGTGAGTTGCGTGTGTGGTTGTGCTGTTGTGTGTGTGGTGTGTGTGTGTGTGTGGGGTTGGTGCGTGTGGTGGCGGTGTGCGTGTGTGTGTGTTTGTGGTGTGCGTGTGCGGGGGTTGGTGTGTGTGTGTGTTTTTTTTTGGGTTGGTGCGTGTGTGTGTGGTGTGTGTGTGGGTGTGTGTGTGTGTGTTGTGTGTGTGTGTGTGTCTGGTCTGTGTCTGTACGGGTGCGTGTGCTGTGAGTGTGTGTGTGTTTTGGGGTTGTGTGTGGGGCGTTGTGTGTGTGTGGTTTTTTGTCTGTGTGCGGTGCGTGGGTGAGGTGTGTGTGTTTGTGTGTGTGTGTTTTGTGTGTGTGTTGTGTGTGTTTTTTTGGACTTCCCCCCCCCTCTCCTTTTCTATGTGATGTAATTTTCCAGATTTTTATACTCAATTTCTACACGCTAGGTTATGTTAGGAATTCCATTATAATGTCACTATTCTATCAAACACATATAGGCAGAAAATGTCTCAAAAGCAGCACAAACAACAACAACAAAATAATAGTAGCAACATTTTATACCCATTTCAATCAAACACTGAGTTAATTAACAATCTACTAATATAAAACATAATTCCTAACTCCATGCAAGAAATAAAAGTACTAAACGTCTAACACAATCCATAAAAAATTACAAACATATTAGTAACAAAAAAACAAAACTATCCACCTTCGAACAGGATCTGATCTTCGTAGCACAACAAACGCTTTTCCAGATACTTATATAACAACTACTACATTAGCATCCAATCCCTTCACAACAACAGGCCTTGATACTTCCATACCTCACCTAATCTTGTCCTAACACCCTCAGTTCTTTCCACGCGGCGCCTTATCGACCAGGATCCCGTTTCTATCACGCGTAATCCTCTAAATGTCAGTTCTAATTCCCTTAACGCCACGACTAATCCCCCTATTAAAGGAGTAATCTATAGGGAGGGAGTGGGAAGTGGAAATTACCCACGTAAATATTCACACCTACCTTTATGCTCTTATATCATAGGCATTAGAGGAGGTGAGGGGAAAAAGGGGGGGAAAAAAGAAGGGGGGGGGGAAAAGAGGGAAGAAAAAAAGGGGGGAAAAAAAGGGGACAAAATAAGAAAAAAAAAAAGGAAGTGTTC
>JACEEZ010023840.1:56317-112957 GCA_016584305.1 Chionoecetes opilio | reverse complement strand
CCCAAACGGCACCGACCCAACAAAATGGCAGGCAGGCCGCCAGAGAGGTGGCCCGTCGAACGTTTCAAGCCCGCACCACGACAATGCCCCCCCAAGCGGGGGGACGTCAGGGAGAGAGGCGGGCGGGGTAAATTAATTGTTTGATCATAAAAAAAATTTACTCATTCCCCCAAACGCCCCACCCAACGGACCCCAACGGGGGGAAAGTGTCTTTTGGGGGAAAGGGCCCTCACCAAACAGCTTCAGGGGTAGGGGGAAGTTACGTTTGGGTTTTGCCTAGTGTGTGGGGGCAGCCGCGGGCCCGATGCGGGCCCACCAGGAAACCCCCTTGGGCCCCTAGCCAACGCTGCCCACCGTTTGACCAGGGGGCCGCACTGGACCTCCGTTTTCCCCAACCCCCCACCAAAACGTGTTGCCCACCAAAAGGGGAAACACAACCCGCCCCGGTGGATCAACTCCAATACAGGGGGGGCGGGGGAATTACGGGATCCACGCCGGAAACACTGGGGGGGGGAGCGGAATTTAAAAAGGAAAGGGAAAAAGCGGAGACGAAGAAAAAGGGTCTCCCCGGACCTAGAACCCCCTAAGAAAGGAGAGAAAGGGGGGAGGAAGCATAAAGGCGACATCACCGAAGGCTCCACCTCCCAGGGGACGAAGGGGGAGCGTTTGGTCCACGAGGCCGACGGCCCCAAACCCAAAAATGGGGGCGGGCCGCCGAGTAGGGGGCCCCCGCGACCACGTTTAAACCCCCGCCCCCACGACAAGGCACGACAAGCCCGACACCCCGACATCTCCCTTGGGCCGGGGGACTCCCCGAGCACACTTTCCCCCTGAAGAGAGGAGGAGATACCATAGAGTATATTTCTATTACATCGCACAAAAAAAAAAAAAAGCATATTGATTATCTTTAACATGTTAATATATTTGTATGACAACTTTTTATTTTTGGCAAATTTTTCTGCAGGGCAAGGAATTTCCCCGAAACCTTTAGCAACAGCTTTCGCCCTCACCTGAGCAAAGGGATGTAATCGAAATAAAATATTAATATGATGAAATTTCATTTACATAATATGTATTTATGCTTTTTGAACCACAGTGATTATTTCCTTCAGAACCCACTTTCCGTCTGTGCCGTCCGGCACAGCAGAGCCGAGCCAGAATGGACCCGGAAGCCCAGCCCTCTGGAAACCCTCCCGCCTAAAAAATACAGCAGCAGTCATATGAGGTATGTTAATAATATAGAGTTTTACAATAATGATGTGCTAATTATATAATGTTTAGACATATTAGTGACGAAAATTTTTAAATAATTTTATTTATATTTTCAGAACAGATCATGAAGAAGGAACCAGTAAAGTCAGTGAAGTCAACCAGTCAGCAGGAACCAGTCAATAGAACCGCGCCCTGCCCACCTCCAAGAACTTGGACAGCTGAAAAGGGGTATGCTATAATAATAAGTACGGCTAACAATGATGATATGATTGAAAATCATGTATAGATACCCCTTATAAAATCCTAGAAATGTTATTATTCTTGTTTAACTTTTGTTTTTTTCGTATATTTTCAGAAAAACGTCCTGAAGCAGGATTGTTAAATGAACAGTTTCCTCCCCCACCTCCTTCTTTAAGACCAGAAGAGCTGAAAAGAGTATGCTATAAAAATAATTACGGATTGGAGTACGTGATTGCGAGAAGTTTAAAAAACTGTTTTCATTGGCTGGTGACTAATGATGAGATTGATGACGTCATTACTCGTCTTAGCCAGTCAGCGCCTTCCCACGGTTTACGACCGGCCGTAGAGAGGCTTTGTAACTTCCGTCGTAAGGAAAAGAAGTATCTAGGTAGTCGGGAGAGATGGTCGTTGCTGGCGATACGACCTTTGGGGCTGGCTTTCCCCCCTGGGCAGACATTCAGAGAAGTTAAAGGCACGGTGTTTAGCTTAACTAACTTCCTCTATTTCTACCCCCCGGAGCTCGGGGGGGATTCTGGTACGAATATGGCAGTGGCGCTACGGTGTCGCTTGGGCTTTCGATAGCTGATTGGCTGAACCGAGTACAATGAAGTCACAGCCTCGCCAGCGAATCACATAGTATTTCTCAAAAGTTTCAGCCAATCACAAGGCTTCCACGCTCTCACCTGTGTTTCAAATTTATCATCCACACCAAAATGCAAAAAATACACACCACCACCCTTCTTCCTCCTCCTCCTCCTCCTCCACCTCCTAACCTTTTCTTATAGCATTGGTAGTAGTTGTAGTAGTAGCACATAATAGTAGTAATAGTAGCAGCAGTAATAAGCCGTGTTTTTATCGTCCAAGCACATCTTGAATTACGAAGACCACTCCAATGGAAATCCAAGCGCAGCTGGACCTTGGGCCCTCCCAAAGACCCACGTGGCCGTGGCCCACCAAGACCGGGTGGCCACGGGACCCCTCCCCAAGGAGGCTCCGGAGGAGGAGGTTTGCAGCCTTTCAGACGCAATGGTGCCGGAGTAGAGGTCGGGTGGTAAAGAAAGTTCTCTGTGGGACTACGTTCTGGCCACTTCTGGCCAGTCCAGAGGAAACCCGGGAAACCGGCTCCGACAAAGAGCATCGGCCCCGACATAAGGGGGCCGGTCTCTAAAGAAGAGCTGGCGAAGGTCCTGGCGGCGACCCTGAGAGGGACGGTGTAGCGGTCTGGGAGGTTTGGTTATCCAAAAGGGTTTGTTTTTCGGATGCCATGTAGCGCGCCAGAGGTACGATGTTTACTTTTCATTTTCATCCCGCCGCGCGGAGGGGCAACAGCTTGCCCCCGGCTCCTGCCTCACCCCAGCCGACCCCACGGCCGGAGATTTCCGTGGCGGATTAATTCGCCGTAGGATACTCTGGTGGATTTAACCACTCATCTTCATCATTTATACATTTTTTTCTCATCTTCACTGTCTTTCTTAAGTATATCTTTTGCGTCGTATTACCCAGTAATGTGAATATATATAAGCACACTCGATGAGAGACGAATCTTCTTGTAAATCAAGGAACGTAGCTTGCTTGTTACTCAATCACGGGGAAGCGAGCCCACAGCTGAGGCAGCGGCCTCTCTCAACTGCCTGTTGTTCTTCGTCGGTGGCAGCCTTCCCTTCACAATATCGGTGTAATGCATCTCACCATGGTAAAGCGCATGATTTGTTCTCCGCAGGAAGCACTAGCTGCCATTCCTCGTCAAGAGGGAGCTCGGCATATCTCACCATGTACGACCTCATTTTTTTCTCATTATTTATACATTATTTCTCACCTTCACTGTCTTTTTACGTATATCTTTTGCGTCTCGTTACACAGTAATGTGAATTAAATATAAGCGTACTCGATGATACAATTACTGTACGAATCCTATAGTTGTAAGTAAAGGTAGCGTAGCTTTGCTGTTAAAATTTGGCCTTCCCTTTTCTACCTAGTACATGTATTTATAGGTTGCAGGGCATGACAGGTTCTGGCTTTCCGTTTTTTCCCCTTTCTGAATGAAGTTTTAATTTTCAGTGATTGCATTTGTTTATATATTTGCTTCCTCTTATCTTAGGAAATCTTCGTATTGAAGTCGTCATCGGTATAGCTGGTATTTCATAGTAGCCTACTATATAGGCTATAATTAACTTGAGCTTATCTAGAATGGAAATTCATTCTCACACAAAATGCACCATGGTGAGCAGCTAGTTGGTGGAAGTAAAACAAATCTGCTCTACCTGACTCTTGCCAGTTAATTTTTTATTCTACTACGGTAGCCGTCCCTATATGCCCTATAGTGAAAATGGAACTGTTGAGTACAGTAAGGTTTTATTTCTTGAAATGTAATGTACACATCCTAAAGGATGCAGAAACTGCTGGATGCTAATTTGCATTTGTTGAGCAATTTGCATAATTGACCTAATTAGCATTTCGTATTATCTTCCTTATTAAACCGCCTATAGAGTTTTCCCATGGTGCCTAGACCTAAAAATTTTAAGTTATAATGATGTAAACTGCAAGATGCTACTGTTATATTTTTAATTTTGTCCATAAATTGTCTAATTAGCATATTGATTAGGTAAAGTCACGAAATTTCGAATATATTCCCTATTTGACATAGCTTATGTTCTAATCAAAAAAAAATCTGTTTTGAATTTAATATTCTAAATCAACATATTTGTTCTTTAATCAACAATTAGCACTGTGCACAATGGATTGTCGTGGAAATGGTCTGACTGGAGTCAATAAAGAAACATCGTCTGGTCAACTACAAGTAGTGTTAGTGGTTGGAGTAGTGTTAGTGTATTGGAGTAGTGTTAGTGTATTGGAGTAGTGTTATTTATTGGAGTAGTGTTAGTGTATTGGAGTAGTGTTAGTGTATTGGATAGTGTTAGTGTATTGGAGATGTTAGTGGGATTGAGTAGTGTTAGTGTATTGGAGTAGTGTTAGTGTATTGGAGTAGTGTTAGTGTGTTGGAGTAGTGTTAGTGTATTGGAGTAGTGTTAGTGTGTTGGAGTAGTGTTAGTGTGTTGGAGTAGTGTTAGTGTATTGGAGTAGTGTTAGTGTGTTGGAGTAGTGTTAGTGTATTGGAGTAGTGTTAGTGTATTGGAGTAGTGTTAGTGTGTTGGAGTAGTGTTAGTGTGTTGGAGTAGTGTTAGTGTATTGGAGTAGTGTTAGTGTATTGTAGTAGTGTTAGTGTGTTGGAGTAGTGTATCAAAATCAAGAACTGGAACTGTCGACGAAAATAGGCAGATGAAATAAAATGAAATGAAAATATGAGTGTTAATATGATTTGACTAATGCTTCATGTTCGCTTATAATGTCAGATTACTGTGATAAAGCTGCTCTACAATGTAGAGCAGCTCAGCAACCAGAGTCGCGAGGGGCGTGCTGTTACACTGTTGTGCGTTGAGGTATAAACGAGAGCAGCAGAACCTTCCACGACGGCTGCCTGGCTAAGACTGGCGTCAGGCAGTAAAAGGAGCAGCGTTGCCAGGTGAATTTGCCCAAAATATCGTACTAAACCAGTCAAAATTATCGTACTTGCATCTGCATTATTGTACATCGTTTCATAAAAAGGCTGAATAATATAAGCAATAATCTTTTTATGACAGATTTTGAATAGCACTGAAACAAGATCAAATAGACTGATCAAAATTTAATTGGCTAAAATTCGAGGACTTTGCGAAGGTTTGGAAGGGTATATGGGTATTATAATGAGAGATCTTGATAAAAGAAGCTTGCTTCACTATCTACGTATAACATTCCTAACCTGCTCAAAATTCTTTAATGTTAAGCGGCTATAACACGAGGCGTTTCGTCGAAATGTTTCGTCGAACTTGCCATCCCCTGACGGGAATACTAACATAACCGAAACTTAACCTGACCCTAACCGGCGGTAGCGACCGCGCAGTTCTCGTCCACTAAAACCAATTTAGTCCACATTAACGCGTCTTCATCTGTCGCTGCAGTTCTCTTCTAACAATCACCTCCTCCCTTTTGATCACCAGTAGCTACGTATATATATGCCCCTAAACTTAAAACATTAACAACAAATCTGCGCGCCTCACACTGTCATCTCTTCATCTTTGTTTGTTATGGTTGGGATAAACGAACGGTTGTTCACAAACNTTTAGTGTTGTGTTTTGGGAGTATTTTTGGTTTTGGAGTAGTGTTAGTGTGTGGAGTATTGTTAGTGTGTTGGATTTATTTTTAAAAGTGTTTGGAGTGTTTTTAGTGTTTTTGGAGTAGTTTTTAGGGGTTTGGGGGGTAGTTTTAGTGAAAATTGGGAGAAAGTGTTGTGTTTGGAGTAGTGTTAGTGAAAGGGGAGTTTTGTTAGGGGGATTGGAGTATGTTATGTGTTGGAGTATTGTTAGTGTGTTGGAGTAGTGTTAGTGTATTGGAGTAGTGTTGTGATTGTAGTATTTTTGGGGGTTTTTGGAGTAGTGTATCAAACCCGGGAACGGGGAACTGTCAAACGAAATAGGCGGGAATGAAAAAAATGAAATAAAAAATATGAGTTTTTAATATAAATTTGACTAATGTTTTCATGTTCGCTTTAATGCCCAGATTACTGTGATAAAGCGGCCTACAATGTAGAGCCCTTCACAACCAAGTCGCGGGGTCTGCTGTTAAACGTTTGGGGCGTTGAGGTATAAACAGAGCAGCAGAACCCCCAACAAACGGCTCCCTTTGGCAAAGACTGGCGTCAGGCAGAAAAAGGGAAAGCTTTTGCCAGGGGGAATTTCCCCCCAAAAAATTCGTACAAAAACCAAGTAAAATTTATCGTATTTGAAATCTGCTTTAAAATTTTTCCCGGTTTCAAAAAAAAGGTTTGAAAAATTAAAAAGAAATTTACTTTTTTTATGACATTTTGAAATGGGCACTGAAAAAAGATCAATAAAACGGATAAAAATTTAATTCGCAAAAAATTTCGAGGACTTTGCAAAGGGTTTTGGAAGGGTTTTGGGGGTATTAAAATGAAGATTTTTGATAAAAGAAGCTTGCTTCACTATCTACGTTAAAATTAAAACCTGCTAAAAATTCCCTTTATGTTAAGCGGTTTATAACACAAAGGCCCTTTTTTCGTGGGGAAATGTTTTGGGCGAACTTGCCACCCCCCTGACGGGAATACTAGAAAAAACCAAAATTTTAACCTGCCCCAAACCGGGGGGTAGGACCGCGCAGTTTCTCGTCCACAAAAACCCAATTTTAAACCCCCCATTAACGCGTTTTTCATCTGTCGCTGCAGTTCCCCCCTTCTAACAATCACCCCCTCCCTTTTGATCACCATTTAAGCTACGTATATATAGGCCCCTAACTTAAAAAAATTTAACAACAAATTTTCGCGCCTCACCTGTCACCCTTTTCCCCATCTTTTTTTTTAAAAGGGTTTGGGGAAAAACCAAGGGTTTGTTCAAACCCGAAACAGTCCGACGAAACGCCTCGTGTGATAGCCGTTTTTAGCCAGAATAAACCCTCTATCAAGGTTTTTGGGCCCCCTTGCCCTTTTCTACGAAACAAAGCCCAAATTTCGATTCGTTTTTCTCAATGTTTAAACATTCCCTTCACTAAAGCAGCCCAGGTTTTTTTTTGGGCTGGGGGGGGGGGAAAAATTTTTTTCAAATCACTCTGTTCCAAAGGGCCTGGCAAAGACTGACAGATACGTAAAGGGGCTAACTCCGGGGGAAAGGGGCAGAACGTGAATTTGGACGGGGATCAACCGCTTTGCGTCACCTTTAACATTACATGCTCAGGGAGCTTAAAGAAAAAGTTTTTTAAAATTTTAAAAAAGGAAATTATTTTACTCTCCATTTTAATTATTGTACAAATTCCGGGGTTTTTACAGGCGTTTTTTTGGACATCGTACCAAAGGGTCAGAAATTTTTTTCCCTATTTGGGACGTAATTTTTTGTACGACTGGAAAAGCTGGGGTGGGGCTCATGGGCCCCCGGGGACACCGTTCCCACGGGGGCCCGGGGGCGAAAAATTTTTTTTGGTTTAAGGTTTTTTAGGGAAGGTTTTGGTGAACCCAGGCTTTTTTTGGAGGAATCAAGATTAGAAAAATCCAATTAGGGTTTTTTCAGGGGGTGGAGTCAGTGAAGTGAGGTCACGCTGATGAGGAAAATATACATTTTTCGTTAAAAATATAATTGAAGATCAGAAACAAAAAATTCCTTTAGGTCTAGATCGTTCACATCGGGGGTATCCTATACCAACATAATCAGGAAAACGTGTAATTCCCGGAACCGTGGGTTAAAGAAAGTGGTAAGATGATTAATGCTTTAGCAAATAAGGAGTTTTTAAAGAAACAAAATTGAGAGAATGTTTTTTGCGCTACTTTATTTTGTTTGTTCGTTTATTTATTTATTGCTGTAATTTATGCCCCATGTGATTTATAATTTTCTAGGAAGACGGTGGGGGCCCGTTTTTTTTTTCTTTTAATATCAAAGAAATGGTGGGGTCAGAAAACTGTTTTTTTTGGTGTGGGGAAGCCAGATGGTCGATGGGGGTAGGGTTTCGGGCGTCACTCATCAAAAATAAAACCCCTGGGGTGCGGGGCTCTCTTTTCTAGGTATTAACTTTGTTTGGGGTGGGTTATATTCCCATTATTATGTAAAAGAGCACAATTTATACTTTAAAAACCCGTGAAAAGTGAAAAAAAATATACAAATATTAAATCGACCGAGTTTTAAAAATTATGAATTAAAACGACCGAGATATCTACGGGCCGAAAAAAAACAAAGATAAAAAAAGGAAAGGGACTAGAGGTTTGTGAAAAAATTCAGGTGTTTGTTCCCCGTTCTTAACCTACCAAAATCCACTTTTCCCTTTCCCCTCCATAAACCCGGGCCCAGCCTCCTTTTGGATAAAACCCCCATTTACTCCGCAATAAAATCCTGACGACAGAGTTTTATTCCAATCATTTAAACCCCCTAATTTGGGGAACCAGTTTCTCCCTATTTTTAAATTGTTTTTTTTCACCTCCCCGTTTAAAATTAAAAAAAAGTTTAAAAGAGTAGGTAGGTTTTAAAGGGGGGCCAAAAAGGAATTTAATATTGACAGTGTAGCGTATTTAAAGTTTTAAGAAAACCTTGGTAATGGGGAGGGTTTTCCAAAAAACTAAGCCCCCAGGATGTCCCTCGCGCCCCTCACATCCTCTGCTCTTGGGGGTGAATGATCTATCATTTACCGTAAATTCTCTGTACTTTCTTTGGGACATATCATAATTATCCTTCAATACAACAACTGAAACAGTTCTTAATAAAAAATGTAGTTTATCATTTTATTTGTCTACACTTGGTGAAAATATTGGCAAAACAATTGAATACTTGAAAACTCAATCTTTAAAAATCGTCTTTTCATAAAAAAACGCAAGTTCAAGCAGAATGAGGCTTCAGGAAATATCTACTTGTATTAAGCATTCACTGAGTACCTGTTTTGGGTGTATATGTCTCTCTTACGACGAACATTTAACCAAAACAGAGTGTGCGTTCAACATCTCCACAGAAGCCATCCCGCCGGCAGGATCTGTTATCATCCACTTTCCTGTAGACACCACACGGGTAGGAACTCAGCTCAGCGCCCCCGCTCCTTACCTCATGGCTCATATCTCTGATACTCCTAACTTCTCAATACCAAGACTGTCATCCTAACTATTATCACCCGCTTATCTCATACACTCTCTATCCTCTACTGGAATATTCGTGGCATCCGCTCCCCATACCGTTTCCCACATAAAGGAGACTTTCGTCTTTCGAGATGGAAATAGTAAAAAAACGCTCTCAACTGTCTTCCATCCCGGACTGTTCGTTGAGGTTTCCAAGCACTTAAATTACTTCTTTGGGTTTAAATGTTCGTCGCAAGACAGACAGACACACCCAAAACAGGTACCCAGTGAATGCTTACATACAAGTAGATACTTCCTGAAGCCTCATTCTGCTTGAACTTTGCGTTTTTCCATGAAAAGACGATTTTTAAAGAATGAGTTTTCAAGTATTCAATTGTTTTGCCAATATTTTCACCAAGTGCAGACAAATAAAATGATAAACTACATTTTTTATTAAGAACTGTGTCAGTTGTTGTATTGAATGGTAATTCTGATATGTCCCGAAAAAGCACAGGGAATTTACGGTAAATGATAGATCATTCAGGCTGAAAGTGCTGAGGATGTGACAGCCTGAGAGACAGGCTTGAGCGTGAGCTTATAAGAAAACTCCCCATAGGGACACTATACACAATGTATCACTGAAAAGATCAGAAGGGGAGAAAGCTTTGGGTGTGCGGGTGAGCTCAGACCTCCGTCCTAGGAAACATTGTATTGAGGCTATAAATCGAGATAATATGTTTTGGGATTCATTACCAGGAGTGTTAAAAGTGCCGAGGTTATTCTAAAGCTATATTTGGCTCTAGTCAGACCTCACCTAGACTGCGGTATAGTTTTTATCCCCGTATTACAGGATGAATATAGCCTTGTTATAATCAGTCACGAGAATGATGACTAATATAATACAGGGGATGCGTAAATTTCGATATGAGAGGAGATTGAAGCTATTAAATTTACATTCACTCAAGAGGTGTAGAGGAAGGGGCGATCTGATAGGATATAACATTTTCAGTGGTTAAAGGGATACAATAAAGAGATGTAGGAAAATTTCTTACATCTCTTACGTGGGAATTTATTTATATGAGGTCTTACCTAATCAAAACCCATATTCTATATCATCCCGACACAATACCCTAGCTAATCGACTAACTAGGATACTTATCGGTGGATAGTGGGTTGAATCGTTGTAGGCTTGTATTAATACTGCCTGTCCTTGTGATCCGAAGTGGTCAGCGCGTGATCAGGCCGCCCGTGACAAGAGACTTGATAGCCGAGGGCGGAAAGCTGGAGGCGTCAGGCGGGTTTTCACACCAAGTTATCCATGACGCGAGGCTATAATCATTTGTGCTGAATTTTAACACGTCCTATTGTTTTATCACTTATATGTACAAATTAACGTATGTACAAAATCTATTCATTAATCAGAGAAGAGATGTTAACTCGATAGGGTCTGGAATAGTACTTGTACTTGTACTTATAGACAAGCACGTATATTTAATAGATATTATTCCCTCGGATGTCTAGAGTGTACTACCCTGGTGAGCGGCGGCGAGCCCGGCTACCAATCCTTAGCCACGTATATTATTCCCTGTGGCCTAGAATCTAATCACGATAGCCAATGACCGCGCTTCAAATCAATGTGCTAATTATATAAGGTGCAAATAGTTAATAGCACTGAGAATATTAATTTATCCTATCCCAGTACTAATCATTTACTTAAATTACCTTAATATTACCCATTACCATTATAATTATATATATACATCCCTATATGCACCCTCCTATGACGAGCGGACAATAACTCCCTCACTAGGGGGGGGGGGAAACAAACCAACACTCTACCAATTATGAGAGGGTGTTTGGTGGATAATTTCCACACGGCTAGTAATCAGGGCAAAATAAGAAGTAACGGATTCAAACTGGAAAAGCGTGAAAAAAAAAAAAAAGGAGAAACTGTTTTAAATAGGTGGTAAATGATTGAATGAACTCACATCAGATTGGGAGTCATAGAGACTGTTTTAAATAGTGAGGGTGGAGGTAGCCATGCAGGTATCCGCGGAATGATCAGCCCTCATGTCAGTACCAGTAGATGCGAATACAATCAAAGAGTCTGAAAAAATGCATGCCATTCACTTAAACTCATCGCCACTTAAATGGGGCAACTTACAAGGTATCACCAGTCACCCAGAAACCTAAAGAGACCGAGCAGCGTCAATACGGTAAGTATAAATAATCAGAGTGGCAACTTTGAGTATGGGCCACCCATCTTGCTACAAGGTCCTCTGTTCAGCCAGCCCGCGAAGTTCTCAAGCATGACGAGATATCATGCTTATTACTTAACTCAGATTCACTTATCTTGCGAGCAACTGTTTGTCATGAAGGATACACAGTACCAGCACCCAACCAGTACCCCAGCATTCAAATAAGGTCAGTATGAGACTGTATGAATAATGATGCGACACTTGTTTATGGCGCATTTCTACTTAAGGGCCCGTCGTTATAGTAAGAACTTTGGTGTGTCAAGGCTATAATCGAGATTAGATTATCAGTATAAAGTCAGATTTTTTGGAGTTTTCTCATAAGTCACAGTGATACCAGTTTTCTGAATAACATGTCAGTAGTACATGAAATATTAGCGATTAACTAAATAACATAAACCGTGGGGCCCCGCTCTCTCTGCTCTAGCTTCTCTCTGGCCCTTAAATTGAGAGAGAGAGAGATGATTAGTTGAAAGAGGGATATGTAGTGTTTCTAGAGAGAGATGAAGAGAGTTACCAAAATCTTTTCTACTTTTTAATATTAATTATAAATAAATAATTATGATCTCTATATATATTTATCATATATATATATATCTATTTATATTATATATATAGTAGAGAATATAGTATATATGATAATGATAGAAGAAGATATTAAAAATACTTTTTATTTTATATATATGATAAATAAATATAATTATATTATATATATATATAATATATATATATATATATATATATATATATAATATATATAGTATATATATAATATATATTATATATATATAATATAATATATATATATATATATATATATATATATATTATATATATATATATATATATAAATATATATATAATATGATATAATATTATATATATATATATATATATAGAATATATATATATAATATATATATATATAATATATATATATATATATACATATATATATATATATATATATATACTATATATATATATATATATACATATATATACATAATATATACTATATAATATATATATATATATATATATAATATATATATATATATATATATATAATGATATATATATATATATATAATTATATATTATATATAAATAAATAAATAAATAATAAATAAATAAATAAATTGATTGATTGATTATAGTTTAAGGCGCCGCAACTGCGGGTTATTGACGCCTGCTTACAAAAGATGCATGTAAAGTAAAATTAAAAAACAAAATTTAAGATAGAATAAAAATATTAAAAATTACGAAATACATAAAAGAACAAGAGTACATTAAAAACAATCATAAGTTAATATTAAAAACATCATAACTTGTTGAGAAGGCCAGCCTTCTCAATAAATGTATGGACTTAATGTCCCGGAGAGAAACACCTCTCTCCCAATGCCAGGGAGAGACGGTAAGCACCGTCCGACCCGCGACACCGGGACAAAAATTGCACACGTAGGTCCCCAAGACTGGGACACTCGACCAGCAAGTGCCGCACAGTTAAGGGGACCAAACAATCATCACAGTAAGGAGGGTGGCCCCCCTCCATGAGGAACCCATGCGTATATAGAGTGTGACCAATACGCAATCGTGCCAAGGCAGTCTCCCATCTCCGGGAGAGACCGCAGTAGCTCCAGTCCTCGATACTTTGGCGGATGGTGCGCAGTTTTATTTTACCCTATAGTAATCCAACGTTCTTGCCAACTGTTGTGAACTGATCTATGGATTGCCGAGCGTAGGTCCGTAGCCGGCACTGCAAAATGTGATAGAGCTGGTCTTTTAGCTGCAGCTTTTGCCAAGGCATCAGCTTCCTCATTTCCGGTAACACCTACATGTGCCGGTACCCAACAAAAGCTGACCGTCCGGCCTCGCCTCTTGAGCAGATAAAGCCATTCCAGGATGGCATTGACCAGCGGATGGGGAGAGTTAAAATTACATAGTGATTGAAGAGCACTACAAGAATCACTAAAAATTATAAAAGAAACATCCGGAAGGGTAAAAATAATCATGAGAGCATATAAAATAGCACTTATTTCAGCCGTAAAAACAGATGAAACACTTGGAAGGCTGACGCCTTTGTTAAACGATGGGAATACGACACCGTATCCAACTCCTTCGTCTGATTTGGAACCATCAGTAAGACAGGACAGAACTCTGATGTGTGCAAAAGTGGTCTAAAAACTGGCACGCTCAGCCTGAGGAGGTAAAGACCCTTTTGAGAGCGGAAGGCTTTTGCAAAAGGACACTTCTGGGAGAAGCCATGGACCGACTGTCGTAGGCCTATGCGGGCAGATCCGTAAAGCAGGGAAGGATAGCGTCTCCATAATAGCTGTCAATCGGAAACCAAGGGGCTTTGGTAAGCTTCTTCGCCCATGGTAAAGTTGCGATCCTGAATCACAAGACACAGCACGGCAAGCTATTGAGTCAGGAGGCGTTGGGGCGATACCAACATCTTAACAGGAGGGACTGGCGTTGAAGATCTAATGGGAGGACACCAGCATCCACCAATAGACTTGGGATGGGAGAAGACCTGAACGCCCCGGTTGCCAGACGGACACCAGCATGATGTACCGAATCCAGCATCCGCAGTCGAGTGGGTGCGGCAGAGGAGTACACTTCACATCCATATTCAAGCTTCGAAAGGATAAGTGAGCGGTGAAGATAGAGGAGTGTAGCGCAATCAGCCCCCCAGCTGTGTGCGAGAGGACTTTCAGTAGATCCATGGTCCGGAGACAGTCAGTCTTGAGAGCACGAAGGTGAGGTACCCAAGTCAGTCTATTGTCAAAAATGAGTCCTAAAAACCGGGTCTCTTCCCTACATGGTATTCTCTTCCCGTAAAGATGTAGGTCTGGGTCGGGATGAATCCCACGGGTTCTGCAAAAATGAACCGCTACAGTCTTCGTTGGAGAAAACCGGAAGCCACGATTCGTCGTCCATTCACAAACTTTATCAATAGCAAGTTGAAGTCTTCTCTCTGCAACCGACATCCTGGAAGCAGCAAAAGAGATTGATAAATCATCCACGTATAATGTACTAACAATCCCCTCTGGCAGTACATCAACAAAATAAATAAATATATATATATATATATATATATAATATATATTATATATATATAATATATATATAATATATATATATATATATATATATATATATATATATATATATATGTTATTAATATACTGTCGGACCCCGCCGAACACGACAGTTACGGTCCTGACCCCGTCGTGCACGGCAAAATTCGTGTTCGGCGAATAACAGGTTCAATAGGAAAATAGGGGTTACGTTCTCAGACCATCACTTTTTGGGGGGTCAAAACAAAATTTCACTTTTTTTTTTATAAGTAAAAAAATAGGTTACGTTCCCAGACCCTCATTTTTGGAGGGTAAAAAATGTTTACTACTATTTTTGGGTGAATAAGATGAAGGAAACAACTGTTATTACAATTAATATTTTTTATTAATAATAAAAAATACCTTAAAACTAGAAAATGGTTTTCATTAACTATAAAAAAAATAGAGGTAACAGGCTGCTTGGCTGGTGTAGCAGGAGGCATGGCTGGTGTGCTGGGTGGAGATCACTCACTGTCTGTATCATCTGGATCATCAAAGCCACATAATGGGATGGGAGAGACAGATGACATTGATGAGGTAGTATTATCTGGTGTAGCAGGAGTAACAGGCTGCCTGGCTGGTGTAGTAACAGGAGGTGTAGCAGGTGTAGAATACTTCTTGGCTGGTGTGCTGGCTGGAGATGGTTTGAAGAAAGCTGTGATGGGCTTTTGGCAAGCAGAGGCCTCCATGCTCCTTAAAGTTTCCTTGTAGGGTATAAGGCCTTCATCCACAACTCTCTTGAACTTGATGCTCCTCTCCTGTATGGAGTCTTGGTCAGTGAAGAGCTCTGTCAAGTTATCTGCTTCCCTCAGCAAGTTTCTCAATTTCATGATGGTAAACACAGGCCTTGTCTCTGTGTCGTCATCTTCATCAGCATCATCACCTGCTTGGTCATCCTCATTCATCTGGATAATCTCTTCCACTGAAGGCTCTGCTCCATGGGAGTCAATGAGTTCTGCCACATCCTCCTCAGTCATGTCAGAGAAGCCTTCACCCCCAACAGTGTGTGCCAGGTCTACAATGTCCTTCATTTTCTGAGTGACTGCAGGGAACCCATTGAAGTCGTTGACACACTCAGGCCAGAGTGCATACCAACAGGCATTAAGGGTGCTTGGCTTCACTTCATCCCATGCCTGCTTGATGGTCAAAAGAGCATTTCGGATGTTGTACTGCTTCCAGAAGTCCATGAGAGTCATCGTGCTGTCGTCTTCCATCCTCTTGAGTGCTTCTCTGTACACAGCCCTCTGGTAGTTGCACTTGAATGTCTTGATCACACCCATGTCCATCGGTTGCAAGAGGGAAGTTGTCCTTGGGGGAAGGTAGGAAACGCACACATTCGGATGGTCCAGGTTAAGTGCCTGTGAAGTGTGTCCACCAGCATTATCCACTAGCAGAACTGCCTTAAATGCCAGATTTTTCTTGGACATGTAGAGCTGCACTTCTGGCACAAAATGTTCGTGGAACCACTCCTCAAACACCTTCGCTGTCACCCATGCCTTCTTGTTTGATTTCCATACCACTGACAGAAAACGCTTGTTGAGTCCCTTCAGAGCACGTGGGTTGGCAGCACGATACACAAGGAGCGGTTTAATCTTGCAGTCCCCTGCAGCATTCCCCACAAACAGCAGTGTCAAACGGTCCTTAAATGCCTTGAATCCTGGTAACTTCTTGACTTCCTTGTGGATGTAAGTCCTATTGCCCATTTTCTTGTAAAATAGGCCAGTTTCGTCCGCGTTGAACACCTGCTCAGGTAGGTAGTCACTGTCTTCAATCAGGGACTTGAAGGTGCCTCAGCATCTATCAGCTGACCCACTCTCACCTGTGAAAAAAAACGAAGAAAAAACCTTTTCATTATGGGAATATGTGATATTATGTGAATATTTGATATTATGGGAATATGTGAATAGTGATATTAGGAGTCACGTCAGTACTCCCACACCTATCAGTAGGTGTATCTGTACGCAAGTCCATCCCCTCCTGCTCAGCAATTGATATTTTAGCCGGAGGGACGCCCACTGAGTCTAAGGACTCATTGGAACTGACTGCGAGTTCGCTTCTGAGACTCTTTATTAGGATGGCTTTTTGGGAGCCTCTTAGAGGAGGAGTCACTATTGTCATTTTTCCCGTGTGCGGCATGCACTACACGAGAGGTGGTTGGAGGCTCATTATGAGAGGAGTCAGCAGACTCCACAGAATCACACGGCAGTAGCGAGAACTTATTCTTCATTGGGATGGATGGGTTAGGTTTAAGAGAATGTGGTGGTGGAACTGCAGGAGGCTGATTAGGCGTCTTAGAAGAAGCAGCAGCCATCGCGGATCCCTTTAGGCCCGGGCTTCCTCCCCCCTGCTTGTCTGGGGGAAAGTTTCTTCGGGCGCCCCCAAGACTAAAAATTTGGGGAGTGGCCAAATAAAGGAGTTTTCTTCAAATTTTAAAAGGGTCCCACACTGTGGGGAAAATCGGGGGGGGCAAAACCGGCAGGGGAAAAGCAGAGGGAGTTGACGTACAGTAGTGTGGAATGGGCCCCCAAAAAAAACCCCGGCTCGAACACACCCAGGAGGGGTTTTTAAAAAAAATTTTCCCCCGTCCCCAAAGCTGAAAGAAACCATAGCCTGCATAGGGGGGTCGAAAAAAGGCTTTATCTTTAGGGGACTGGGGCCCGACCGATGGAATCGGGGGGGAATGACCCCGGAAAAAAGTTATAATGATCATTTTTTGTTTTCCCTAAACCTTATAGCCCGGTTTGAACTTTTTTCCGGGGGCACATTTTTAGTTTTTCCGGGCCTCCAAAAAATCAAAAGGTTCGAAAGTTGTAGATTTACCCCTTTTTGCTGGTATTGAATTTTAGATGAGGTTTGGGGTTAAAAAAAAATGCTTCTTCGGTGATGGGCTTTTGGGGGAAGAGCATCGAGCCTGAAGTAGGTCCGGGCTCGGATTAGAACCCCCCGCCATACCTTTTAAAGGTTTGGCCCTTTCCGGGTTTCAAAATTTTCTTTCTAAAAAATACCCGCCCCCCCGGGGAAAAATTTCCCCCACCACTCCCCCTTTATAATACCCCAACAAACCAAGTAGGGGTAGGGCTATGGGGGGACAGGGGGGAGTAGATGTAGTATTTTTTCTCAAAATTTTGTTGGGGAGTAGTATCGGGGCCCCGGTCCCCAAAAAAAAAAAAACTTTTTACAGAGGAAGAGTTGGGGCTCGGTAATGTCCGCTCCAATTTCCTTTCTTTGGGGCTTCCTCTTTAAGCGGGGAAAAGACCCATCTGCCGCAGAAAAATTATGTAGACCTATTTGTTTTGTCCATTGTCATCATAAAAAAGGGACGGATCCCCGGCGAACCAAACCAAAAAGCCTTGAAAATATCATGTAAGCCCCTGTTTTTGACAAGGCCTGGGACACGTGGACAAAAGCAAGGTGTCCAACGTAAAAGGGGCCCCGAGGGCCAGGCTCGTCTCTCAATCCCGTTGGGGCCCCCGTGATGGGGGGACCGCCAGCCCGGGGAGTTGAGGGGGAAGGGGGCGGCGGGCCCGCTTCTTTCCCCCCGTGGGGCCCTTTGGAAAAAAAGGCCCCCGGGAGTGGCAAGGTGAGAGGTTTCAATGGGAGAAGTGGGGAAAAGCGGACGTCGGGAGAGAGGCAGGCCGGGTAAATCTTTAGTTTTAACATAAACAAAATTATTCATTTCCCCCACGCCCCCACCCACCCCCGGAGCCCAACGAGGGGGGGCTGTCTTTTGGGGGAAGGGACCTCCCCCCCAAAAACCCCAAGGGGTAGCAGGAAGATACGTTTTCGGTTGTAGTGTTTTGGGGGAAAAGGCCGGGGGGGACCGATGCGGTGCCCCCCAAGGAAACCCTCCGTTTTGGGCCCTAGTAAACCCCATGGCCCACCCGATTGACCCAGGGGGCCACACTGGCCCTCCCGTCTTCCCCCAACCCCCCTCCCAAAGAAGCGTTTTGCCCACCAAGGGAAAACTAAACCCGACCGCGGGGGAAAATCAATTCCCGGGATGGGGGGGGTGGGGGGGGGAATATCCCAGGATCCCACCCCACGGCTAACACGTGGGGAGCGGAGCGTAAAGGATAAAAGGAAGAAGAAGCGTGAGAGGGAAGAAAAGGGGTTTCTCGGGGGCCCTAGAATCCCCATAAGAAAGGAGAAAAAGGGGGAGAAGCATAAAGGCGCCCTAGGGAAAAGGTCCACCCCCAAAGTGAGGGAAAGGGGGAAAGCGCTTGGTCCACGGGGCCCGACGGCCCCCAAACCCCAAAAAGGGCCCAAATAGATTGATAAGAGGTTTTTTTTTGGGGCTAAAGCGGCTACACACGAGGCGTTTCGTCGGATTTTTTTCGTCGAAAAAACCGTTTTTTTAGGTCCCCTTAGAGCTAGTGCCCCTAAGCTATAGGATAGGAAAGATCGCCCCCCCAAAGGGAAAAACCCTGGGTAAACAGGAAAACCAATACCCACATCGGTTAGGCCCAGGCTAACTTAGATCGAAAGAAAAAAAAAACCACCCGCCCTTTCCCCAATCCGCCCGAGGCCGGCGTCCGCCGCCGGCTCGGAGTCACCCTTCTTAATTTTCCCCCCCCTCGGGGTCAACACCGCTGCGTATCCTGTAAAAAGTTTTGGGTTTCTTCAGGCCAAAATGGTAAGCACCTGCTGTTTTTTTCGTTTTTACGTAGGTGTGTGTAAAAAATTTTTTTTAACCCATTCTGCTTCGAAATCCTTCTGTGGGGTTTACGGGCATGAGTGTATTTTTATTCTTACCCCGGCCCGGGGCCCAGCGTGTTTAAAATTTTTTATTCGGTTTGGTGTCTGTTTTCTGTGGTTTTAAGCAAACCCCCCCAGGGGCGCGGCTTTTACCCTTTCCCCCCGGGGGGATTATTCCCCGCCGGGGCGTCCCGGCCTGAAACCTGGTCTGCCACGTGAAAGGGCAGAGATGGGCGGATGGTTTGGGAGTTTCCCAGCCACGCCCCCCCCCCCGGGACCCCCCCAAAAGGGCTGGTGCGGGGGGTTTGGTGGGGTCCCTGGTTTTCCAAAGTGAAATTTTTAGAGGGGCGGATGGTTACGTATTTCTCCCAGCCACGCCCCCCCCCCCCCCGGGCCCCTTTAAAAAGGGGGCCGGGCGGGGGGTTTGGTGGTCCCTGGTCCCCCCACGGGTCAGTGAGAGGGGCGGAGGTTTTACGTAGTTCTCCCCTCCACGCCCGGCCCCCTTCCCAAGGGCTGGTGCGGGGGGTTTGGTGGCCCTGGTCGGGCCCACGTGTAAGGATGATTGATTGTTTATATTTTTAAGGCGCCGCAATGGGGGGGTTATTGACGCCTGCTTAAAAAAGATACATGTAAATTTAAAAACTAAAAAAAAAAATTTAAGATAGAAAAAAAATTTATTGAAAATTACGAAAACATAAAAAAAACCCAAGGGGACATTAAAAAAACTTAAAATTTAAAATATTAAAAACATCATAATTTTGTTGAGAAGGCCACCCTCTCAAAAATAAAAATGGATTAGGGTTCCCGGAGAGAAACACCTCTCCCCCAATGGGGGGGGGGGGGAGAGACAGTAAGCACCGCCCGCCCCGCGAACCGGGAAAAAAATTGCACCCCGTAGGTCCCCAAGACGAAAACCATCCCCCCATCTCAGCTTACACGTGGCAGACCGGGGGACCCCCAAAAAACCCCCCGCCCCCCACCCTTGGGGGGCCCCGGGGGGGGAGAGGCTTTTTCTGGGGAACTACTTTAGCCACCGCCCATCCCCAGTTACACGGGCAGACCAGGTGTCAGGCCAGGGACGCCCTGGGGGGAAAATAAGGTTTCGGAAATTTGGTTTTTATGAATGAATTTTATTTCCCGGGCTTATCCCAAATGGCCGGCCTTCAAGAGCGGCTTTCTTTTATTTTTTTATCCCTTTTTTTCCCAACGTGAGGGGTTACTGTGATATTAAGGGAAAAGGTGATTTCCCAAAAAAAATCCGGGGGCCCATAGCCTGCAAATTTTTGCGCGAAAATATTATATACCCCTTTTGCGATGAAACTCGGTTTTTAGGGTTTTCTACAAAATGGCGATACGATCGGGGCTTGTTTGCCAAATATTGGTTTTCTAAAAAGAATTTTTTCTGTAAGTTTTTTTAAGCCCTATAAATGCATACACCATTACTCCCATCCCCAATAATATACATCTTTGGGAAATTACTTTGAATAACAAGTATTTCAATCGCATATAACAATTATTACACAGATACTTTTTACGTACATATGTAAAAAAAAAATTTCATTTTTTTCCTGGCTGAAAAAGTCACCCCAAAATTTTTTGGCATCATTTGTTTTTTGAAATTTTTCCCGACAAAAAAACTATTAAATCTAAAGAGAAAATTTTTAATAAAAGCTTTTGTCCAGCCCCAAAAATTCTAGGGCAATGCCACAGTCCTTTTAGTCCAAAAGTCCCCGTTTCCAGATATATATTTTTTTAAATATTTTCAGAATACTTTGATTGTGGTTTTCATTTATGCAAAATTTTCCAAAGGGGCTTTTATCCCACTAGTTTGGCCCTTTTAAGAGCTCCCATTTTTCTTCCCATTTTCTCTTCCGTTTAGGGTTTAAATGTGATATTAATAAAAAATCTGATTTTCATTTCAGATTCAGATTCTAAAAAAATTTTCCTTCCCCCTCTGTAAACTTTTTACCCCTATAAATGAAACCCAAGGATTAATCAATATCCACTAAATCATCACGGGGAAAAAATTAATTGTTAATAAGTATTTATACCTCATTATACAATTTTTTACTGAATCATTTTTCCAATCTATGGAAATAAAAAAAAATTTTTCGTTTCACAAAACACAAAAAGGGCCCCCTATAGAATCAAATCTGCCTTTTCCTCCTAAAATACAAACCCTTTTACAAGAAATATGTCTTAATTAAAATATGCTCATTTTTGAAAAAAGTCCCCCCCAAGGCCAATGAAATTACGTTCAAACATGTAACGGTTACATTTCACCCGGTTTTTTTTGGTGAAAAAAAAAATAAATTCTACTCCGGTCATTTTGACAATAACTGTTACCCTTAAATTTAAACCATACTTTCCCTTTTCAAAAACATATTTAATTACACACGTTTTTCTAAACTTTTTTTTTTTCATACACCAAAGGCAACCCTGGAAAATTTCTTTTTCCCAAAAAAAAACCCTTTTTACAAGTTTTTTTTCAATTCATTTTTAAAACGGGTTTGCATGTTTAAACGTTTTGTAAAAATTTTTATTCCACCCCTTTTCATCCCGTTCCCCCCCCGATGGTTGAGTTTTTTTCCGGCAAATAATCCCTTTCAAAACGCACATTATATTACACGGGGCTTTTATCTAAAAGATTTTTTTTTTAATTTCACCACAGGCAACCCTGGAAAATTTTTTCATCAGAAAAGGGGGTTTTAAAAAAGTTCTTTTCAATTCAGCTATAACTTGGGGTGAATGTTTACCCGCTTGGCAAGGATTATTTCAAAAAAGGCAGTTTGGATTTTTATGAAATAAAAAACCACGAATAATTTGTTTTTTCCCCCGGGGGTTTTTTTTTCTGATTGCACCCCGGGGAAACCCCTCTTAAACCCGGTTTTTTTTCTTTTTTTTATAATGTGGGGGCAATAACATACGGTTTTTCGAGAAAATTTAAATTGTTTTCCCATTTTTCTAAGTGGGTAAAAGGCACTTCCCCAATGAAAAAATAAGCTTCACCCCAATTTTTTTCGATAAATTTTTTTTCCCAATTCACCAAAGGGGGGCCTCTTAAAAACTCATGATATTTATTAATCTAAAGGGTTTTGTGAAAAATTGTTTGTTTGATTATATTTTTAAGGCCCCCGCAACTGGGGGGGTTTTTGACGCCTGCTTAAAAAGAACAGGGAAAAATTTTTTAAAACAAAAATTTAAAGGGATAGAATAAAAAAATTTTTAAAAATAACGAAATACATAAAAGAACAAGAGTACATTAAAACAATAATAAGTGAATTTTAAAAAAACATCAAAAACTTGTTGAGAAGGCCACCCCTCTCAAAAATTTAGGGAAAGTTCATGCCCGGGGAAGAGAAACACCTCTCCCCCAAGGCCGGGGAGAGGAGGGTAAGCACCGCCCGCCCCGCGACACCGGGAAAAAAAATTGCACACGTAGGCCCCCAAGGGACGGGACCTCGACCAGAAAAGTGCCCCCACATTTAAAGGGGGAAAAAAACCCCGGGTTTTGGTTTAGTAGCAACAGTGCCCCTTTCGCTCCAAACCCATTTCGGCTGGCGCCCAGGGGTAAACCCCAGAAACTGGCAGGGCCCGGGGGAAATCGACTGTCAAATTTAAAAAAAAACCCATTGCGATGGTCAGAGAAGTGTTGGGCAATGTGATTTTGCCAGTGCTTGAATGCAAAGTGAAGAGTTTAAAAAAAGCGCGGGTAAACGGCGGGAGAAAACTAGGACTCTTTAAGACCGCCAAGAGAACCCACGCAGGCCTACGCAGGGGGCCTCTTTTCAGCTAAAAATCATAGTTAAAAAAGGGGTGCCCTCCACGGGGGGCCGCTGGAAACGGGGGTCGCAAAGGGTTTCCCCGCCACCTTTTAGCTAGGGGTTTAAAGTTAGCCCCGGCTCCGGCGAAGCCCCCCCTTTTCCCTTTTGGGGGTTTGGGGCAGTGATTAAGAAATTTTATTTATTTTTTTCCCCATTTGTATACCCCCCGATGGCGGAAGTTTGCCGGCAACCAGCGTGGGGGGCGACAAGATCGCCCACTTTGTCCGAAATGCGGACAGACCTACGCCCTTCCCGGGGCGTGGGCTTCCCCAACGGATGGCACAGGGGGAAGAATACTTTGCGGCTCTTCCCAGGAGATGCTCCCCCGGAAAGAAGGTGCTTTGGGCCCCCGGAAGAGGAGCCTTGCTGGCCCCCTTTAGAAGGGGACCATCCGCTATAGAGCCGGGCGAGTTAAACGCTCTCGCAAAGGGAGAAAATTTCTCCCCCCCCAAAAACCATGCTCTCCTTTAAGGAGAGAATGGGAAAGGGGCGTTTTTTAAAAACAGTTTTTTAGGAGTGGGGGGGAATCTGGGAAAACCAGGGAGACAAAACCCTCCATCACCCCGGGGGTTATCCTTTACGTGTGCCCCGCAGGGGAAAGGAAAAGGGCGGGGGGGGAGGAGAGAGAAAACACCCGAGGGGAAACCCACCCGGAGGTGGATTAAAGCCTCGGAGAGAACATCAGAGGGAAACCCGCTCCGAGGGGGGCCCGAGTCGATTTGGACTGATGTCGAAGGGACGTTTTAAAACGAAATCAAACTTCATTTTGGGCCCCTCTCGCAGCTCTTGGCTATTCCAGCCCCCCGATCACCGTATGGGACACCCAAAAGCGCAGCTGGCCCGCTTGGGCCCCTCCAAAAAGACCCACGAGGCCGTGGGCCCCAAAGAAGCCCGGGGGTCTCGGGGGCCCTCTCCAAAAGGTCCTTTTAGGGGGAGGTTTGCACCTTTCAGACGCAATGGCGAAAGGGAGCAGAGCCGTGTGGTCAAGAAAGTTCTTAGGGGCGGGACGTTCGGGCCCCCACCCCGCTCTCCCAAGGGATTACACCTTTTTGGAGAGGTTTTCACCCGGCCCCACCCCAAAAAGAAAGCCGGAAAACCAGCTCCGACAAAAGAGATGGGGCCCCGTTTTTAATGGGGCCGGTGTTGAAGACGAGCGGGTTTGAAGGTCCTGAAGGCGCCCCCTAGAGGTACGGCACCCGGGCCCGACGGGGTGTTCCCGCGAGCCCGGAGACCTCGGGATTTCCAAAACTCTTGGGGGGTCGTCAACGGGTTTACTCTGGCTGGGGGCCCTGCCTGGGGACTGGGGGGTGGGGAAGAAAAAACTCTCCTACCAAAGATACAACCCCAGCAAACCCCAGGGGTTTTTCCGTCCAATTAGGGATTACGCCCCTTATAACGCGTTGGTGAACGGGGGTTTTACCCAAAGGGCCCCCTGACCCTTTGCAGCCCCTTCCCCCATGCGGAAAAAAAGGGGTTTTAAAGCCAGGGGAAGGCGGGCGCGGCAAACTTCCCATCATTGGGGCCTTTTGGCCCGGGAAAAAGGGGCAGTCAACCCCCCGAACCTCTAGTCGCGTGGGTGGTTTAAAAAAAACCCTTTTGATTCTGGGGGTCCCCCAAACTCTTTTTTGCTGGCCTGCGAGAGTGGGGGTTTTCCACCGGGACTCACAGAATATGTCCCCCAGGACTTTAAAAACAGGCAGCTACCGTCGTTGAAGGGGGGAGAACCCCCAGAAAAACAAAGGAGGGGGTGGGACGGGGGGGGCCCCCCTTTTCCCCCATACCTCTTCAACATCACCCTGGGACGGGGCTTTGGGGAGCTTTCCCGGGAAAATCCATCGGTGTGAAGTAGGGAATGAGACCATAAATTACCTGGTTTTCCCCGATGATGTGGCACTCAGGGCCCAATTCCCTCCCCGGGTTCCAGGTTTCCCCATTAAAATCCCCAAAGTAAGGGCGGCGGAAAAGGGGTTGGGAAATCAAAACTGGGAGTTGGGAAATGCGGGGACACTAGCAGGGAAATGGAAGAAAACGGGAAGAAAAAGGACCTGGGCCCAGTCCCCCAAAGGGCCGTTTCCCATGGGGCCGGCCCAGCCTGCCCGGGGGCATTGGCCCCCAAGGGTTTTTTATAAGAAAGGGGGATTTTCAGTGGGGGGAAAGTGAGAAGGGAAATGCTCACCTACTACACCAAGCCCCTTGTAGAAAAAAACTGGACAGGCTGCAAAGGGCCCTCCGCTCGCCCAAAACCCCCAAAAGGGTTCTGGGGGTAAAAAAATTTAAATTTCCCCCAAGTTTTTTCCCCTTTTGGTAATTTAGGGCCCAGAAAAGCAGGGCCAACTGCGACGCGCTGACAAGGCCGTCAGAGGGGCCCGTCAGATCCTCCCTTCCACCTGCCGAAGGAACCCCCAACGCTCCCTTTTCCATTCCAGGCAGTGGACGGGGGGTTGGGCGTGCCCTCCCTAAAAAAACGAGGTTTCCCTAGGCAAAAGGGAAAGATCTTTTTACCCCGGGATAAAGCCTCGGACGCCCTGCAGTCGGGGGGCCATATATACCAAGGGCCAAGCAGCTGCGATACCTTTCCCACGCCACAGCCCGGGACGCAGGGACGAGGGGGATTTAAGTGGACCCGGATGTTTAACGAGGCTTTAGAGGTAGAGGATCAGGGGCCCCAAACCCCCAAAACCCCCTGATCCTCACTTTTGGGGGGACGAATGTACACCCCTTTAAAAAGGGCGGGACTGGGGAAGGGGGGAAAAAACCCCGGGGGAACCCTCCTTCATACAAGACCAGAGCCGCCAGGGGGAGTGGGACGGAAGTTTAAGGGTTTTGCCCCTCTGCCACCCCCGGGCCCCCGAGTTCTGGGACCAAAGAAAAAAAGTTATGTGGTCTCAGGGGCCCCCGTACAAAATGGGCACGACAGAACAGGGACAACCCCTTCACAGGTTTTACCGGCTGTTTTCCCATATGCTCAAAGAGCAGGTCATCCCGCCCCGTGGGGGCAAACCGCGCCCTGACATCATACCCGGGAAGGGAAAGGGGTGTGGGCTCTTTTTTGGGGGTGTTTGACGCCAAGGGGTAGCAAAATGCAGCGGGCGGGGGAAATTTTGAGCGCAGCACACCAGCGCAAAGCTGACTACTACTCGCAAAAACGAGGGGGATTTCAGCGGGGGTCCCCCAAAATACAGGTTTTTCCCCCAATTTTCCCACGATCCCCTTTAAACTGGAGGGGAAAATTTTTGCGCCCCGACTAAGAACACTTTGGCGCAACTTGGGACTTTTTAAGTCCTTTAACAGTTTTGGAAACCCCGTTTTTCGGGAAAGGGAGTTTAAGGGTTTTAAAAGCGTATTCCGCCGGACCTGGGGGGGGGTCCTCGCCACCACGCGGGAGATAAGGGGCTCGCCCGTCCCCCCCTCCCAGGGCGAGCTGGGTGATGGGTAAAATTTTATTTCTGAAGGTCATTATATTAATTTCTTTTATAATAAGCTAAAATTTTTAAAATGAAAAAAGTTGGCACATATACTTTTAAAATCTTGCCTTTTGGAGGGGACTTTTTTCAGATTTAAAAAAAAAAAAAAAAAAAAAAAAAAAAAAAAAAAAAACGCCCAAGAGAAGCACGCAGGGCCTTTAAACAGGAGGCCCGCTAAGCTATTCATAGTTACAAAAGGGGTTCCCCCCGTGGGCCCGTGGAAACGGAGTCGGGGAAGGTATCCCCCCACCTTCCGAAGAAGGTGCCCTTGGGACCCCGAAGGACGGGCTATTTCCACATACTACCACAAATACTAAGGCGGGGCCCTTTCTGGCCCCCTTAGTAAGGGGCCCCTCCCCTACCAGAGCCGGCGAGTTAAACGCTCCGCTAAGAGAAAAAATTCTCCCCCCACAGGGAAAACTGCCTCCATTTTAAAGGGGAGAAACCCCGGTAAGAGTCCCCCCCCCGTGTTCAAAAAATTTACTGGAGCTGGGTGAATTGTGGAAAACCCGGGAGACAACACCTCCCCCATCCCGGGATCCATTTCGTGTGACCCGCCAGAGACGGAAAGGGCGGGGGGGGGAGAGAGACAGCCAGCCCCAGGGGAAACCCCAAACCCCGGGTGTGGATTCAAACCCGGAGAGTTCAGAAAGCCGCTCCGAGAGCGCCAGTCGACTGGGGTGATGTCGAAGGGGAGTCCCAGACGCATCAAGACCTCAGTATTGGGCCCCCTTTGCAGTCTTTGGCTATTCCAGCACCCATCACCGTACGGGACATCCAAGCGCAGCTTGGGCGTTGGGGCCCCCCCTAAAGACCCACGAGGGCCCAGGCCCCCGAGAAGGGCCGGGGGGTCCATCGGGGGCCCTCTCCCCAAAAAGGCCCCGTAGGAGGAGGTTTGCAGCCTTTCCCGACCCCAAAAGGGGCCCCCCCCAAGAAACAGAGGCCGGGTGGTCAAGAAAGTTCCCTTTGTGGCGAGGACGTTCTGGCCACTCGGCCCTCCCAGAAGGGACTTACACCCTTTTTGGAAAGGGAAAAACCCCGGGCAGCCCCCCGGCCCCCGCCCAGAAGAAAACCGGAAACCAGTCCGACGCAGAGGGATGGGGCCGAAAAATAATGGGGGGGGGGGGGTTGAAGACGGGGTGGTGAAGGTCCCGAGGGCGACCCCTAGGGGGTACGGCACCCGGGCCCCACGGCCGGTGTTACCGCGACGTCGGAGACCTCGGGGGTTCCCAAATCTTGGGGGTTTTTTGTTAACGGGGTATCTGGCTGGGGGCCCCGGGCCCGATACTGGGGCCGGGGGGGGAAGAAAAAACTTCCACCAAGATATCAAAACCCCGTAACGCCAGGGGATTTCCCTTCCCAAAACATTACGCCCTTATAACGGTCTGGTGCACAAAAGGTTTTTGGCCAAAACGCCTGGGGCCTTGCAGCACCTCTACCCATGCGGCCAAAAAGGGGTTTTAAACCCAGAGGAAGGCTGCGCGGCAAACATTGCCATCAAATTTGGGGCCCTGGGCCGGAAAACGCAGTCGCACCCCCGAACTCTATTTTAGCGTGGGGGGGATTTCAAAAAAGGCCCTTTTATTCGTGGGTCAAAATCTCTTGTTGCGCCGCGAGGGGATGGGGGGTTTTCCCTCCAGACTCACAGGAAAAATGTCCGCAGGGCTTTATAAAAGGCAGCTAAAAAACCCCTCGTTGAAAAGGGAGCACCCCCAGTCCAAAAATGCGAGGGGGGGGTACAGGGGGCCCCCTTTCCCCCTAAATCTTCAACTCAGCCTCGACTGGGCTTTGGGTGCTTTTTCCGAAATCCATCGGTGTGGAAAATACGGGAATGAGGAAAATCCATTTACCGGCTTTTTGCCGGGGGGGGTTTTAAAAGTGGCACTCAGGGGCCCAATTTCCCCCCTCCCGGGCTCCAAAGGCCCCCATCAATGCCCCTTTAAGGGCGGGGGGGAAGGTTTTTGGGCTCGAACTGGGAGTTTGGGGAAAGCGCGAAAACTTTGGTCCAAACATACCAAAGGAAAAAAAAAAGACCCGGGCCCAGTCCCCCAAGCCCTTTACCATCGGGGGCCAGGGCCCTCCCGGGCCCCGGCTCCCAAGGGGGTTCTATAAGTACCTGGGGGTTCAGATGGGGGGCAGTGAGAAGGGGACTGCTCACCTACTACACCAAGACCTTGTAGCGAAAGGACAGGCTTTCTAAAGGGGTCCCCGCCCCCAACCCAAAAATTCGGGGGGTCCAAAGAACATCTTAATTTCCCAGCTGTTTTACCCCTTTGGGGAATTTTGGCAGCCAAAAGCAGGGGAAAATGCGACCCGCTGACAAGGGCCCGGCAGACGGGCCTAAAATTTCCTGCCCCCACTTGCCGAAGGGTACGCCCCAAAGCGTACCTTATTTCCAAAGGCAGTGGGCGGCGGGTTAGGCGTGCCCCGGCCCAGAAAACGAGGATTTAGGCACTTGATTGATTGGGTTAAAAATTTTTTTTGGCCCCCCCCCAACTGCGGGGTTTTTGACGTGCTTACAAAAGAAAATGTAAAATAAAACTAAAAAACAAAAAATTTTAAAATAAAATAAAAAAATTGAAAAATTTCCCAAATCCCTAAAAAAACCCAAAAGTACATTAAAAAAAAAATATAAAATTAATATTAAAAACATCATAAAAATTTTTGAAAGGCCAGCCTTCTCCCAAAAAAATGTATGGACTTCATGTCCCGGAGGAAACACCTTAAACCCAAAGGCAGGGGGAGAGGGCGGTAAGAAACCCTCCGACCCCCGACACCCCGGGGCAAAAAATTTCACACGTAGGGGCCCCCAAAAACTGGGACACTCGACCAGCAAGTGCCCCCACAGTTAAGGGGACCCAAAACCAAAACACACAGTAAGGAGGGTGGCCCCCCTCCATGAGGAACCCCTGAGTATAAAAGAGGGGTGACCAATTTCGCAATGTGCCAAGGAGTTTTCCCATTCCCGGGGAAAAACCGCAGTAAACCCCCCAGTTTCCCATCTTTTGGGGGGATGGGGCGGGAGTTTATTTTTCCCCATAGAATCCAACGTTCTTGCCAACTGTTTTGAAATGATTATGGATTGCCGAGCGTAGGTCCGTAGCCGGCACGCAAAATGTGATAGAGGGCCTTTTTGTGCAGTTTTTTCCCAAAGGGATCAGCTTCCTCATTTCCCGGCCAAAACCCCCCCATGTGCCCCCGGACCCAACAAAAGCGGGCCCCCGGCCTCGCCTCTTGAGAGATAAAGCCCTTCCCGGAGGCATTGGGCCAGCGGGGTGGGGAGAGTTAAAAAATTTCATATTTATTTAAGAGCACTACAAGAATCCAAATAAAAAAAATTTTAAAAGAAACATCCCGGGAAAGGGGAAAAAAAAATCATGGAAAAGCATATAAAATAGACTTTTTTTCAGCCCTTAAAAAAAAGATGAAACACTTGGAAGGGACGCCTTTTTTAAACGATGGGGAAAAACGACACCGTATTCCAAAAACCTTTGTCTGATTTTGGAAAAAATCAGTAAAGACAGGGGCCCAAATTTATGTGTGCAAAAGTGGTTTAAAAAAATGGGAAAGCTCAGCCTGAGGAGGTAAAGACCCCTTTTTAGGGGCGGAAGGCTTTTTCAAAAAGGGCACTTTTGGGAGAAGCCCTGGGGCCGACTGTGTAGGCCCCATGCGGGCAGATCCGTTAAAACAGGGAAGGATAGCGTTAAAATAGCTTTTTCAATCGGAAAAACCCAAAGGGTTGGTAAGCTTTTTTCGCCCCTGGTAAAGTGCGATCCTGAATCACAAAGGGGAAAAGCCGGCAAGCTATTTTAGTTTAGGGAGGCGGGGGAGGGGGATACCCAAAATCTTAACAGGAAAGGGCTGGGGTTTAAGATCAAAAGGGAGGACACCAGCAAACCACCCAAAAGAATTGGGAGGGAGAGACCGAACGCCCCCGGTTTCCAAAACGGACACCCGATATGTACCCCAACCCCGCATCCGCAGTCGAGTGGGTGTGGCAGAAAGGGGTTTAAAATTCCCCATTTTTCAAGCTTCGAAAGGTTTAAATGGCGGTTTAAAAAAGAGGAGTGTAGCCCCGATCAGCCCCCCCGCTGGTGGCGAGAGGACTTTCAGTAGATTTCCCTGGTCCGGAACAGTCAGTCTGGAGCACGAAGGGGAGGAAAACCCCAAATCAGTTATTGTCAAAATGAGCCTAAAAACCGGGGCTTTCCCTACATGGTATTCTTTCCCCTAAAGTGTAGGGCTGGGTCGGGATGAATCCCACGGGTTCTGCAAAAATGAAACCCCTCCCGTCTTCGTTGGAGAAAACCCGGGAAACCCCCGATTCGGGCTTTCCCTTCACTAACTTTTCAAAAAGCAAGTTGAATCTTCTCTCTGCAACCGAAAATCCGGAAAAAAGCAAAAAAGTGATAAACCTCCACGTATAATGTACTAAAAAATCCCCCCTGGGAAATTTCATCAACAAACCATTGATTTGGGCCCCAGCGAAAAAGAGTTTCACTCCCAAAAAGCTAAATTTAGGGATGCAAACCGGAAAGCGGGTGTTCCGAAGACAGTATGTTGCCAACCGAAACTCTAAGAACCCCGGGGGCTAGGAAACTCTGGGGAACACAGGGAAACGACCTCTTACCGAAAAATAACAGAATTTCCCAATTTTACCGTGTCTCCCAAACCGTGTTTGTAAGCCTTTTCAAGGGCCCCCAAAAAGATGGTCAAAATGGTTTTTTGTCGAGAGGCGAATGCCCGCATATGGATGACTCTAAAGGGGAAAAAAAAAGCGTTCCGTAGTAGAGTGATGCTACGGAATCCACCCCTGAGAACGGGAGAAAAAGTTTTCCCGTTTTAAAAAAACCCTAAAAGCGAAATATTTTTCCATTTTTTCGAATAAATTACACACACATGAAGTTAGGATTTTGGGCCGGAAATTGCGGTAGTGGGGTGGGCCTTCCCCGGGGTTAGGGATCGGGTCACCCCCCGCCACCCCCAGCTACTTGGGAAGGGCCTCCAATCAGATCTTATAGTGCCAACAAGAAAAACTGAGCCTCATCCTAGATGACAGAGCATCGATATGGACATCATCTTGGCCCGGGGAAGGTCAGCGCAAACCTTCTGGGGTTTACATAGTCCGAGGTGTTAAAAAAAAAAATGTAAGATTCCCCGCCTCTGGATGAAAAATTTTATGCCTCTCGTTTTTGCGCAGTCGTCCCCAGCACTTGGAGACGCAAGGGCTGTCGCGCCCCTGACACAAAAGGGAAAAAAAATTTCCCCTGTACATTTAAAGGGGTCTGCCACAGGGTCTCCCTAATCGATAGAAAAATGGAGGGGAGGATGGGATAAAAATTCCCCCCCCCTTTTCCCCCACTCTTTTCCAAACCTTGGGGGCCCGGGGTAGATGCACAGATGTACTTATATTTAAACCCCCCAAGAGGGGGACGAGACTCTTTTAAACCCGTCGGTATTAAAATCTTAACCCGTGAAAAGATATTTTTTGGTCTACTGAAGTGGCCGCGAAAGTAGCGTCTCAGCACGGGGAGTGACCCCCTCGCTGCCCTTTCAGCCCGAGTCCACCCCGGAAAGGTCGGCGAAAAGAAAAAAACCCGAGTCGGGGGAGCTCAGCGAGGTGCAAAAAGGATTCGAGACACAAAGTAATCCGGCCTATCTATTGTTGGAAAGTAAACTATTTTGATGTTAAAAAAAACAAGCCTTTTTAAAGCCCTTTCCCGTCTGCACGAGAAAAGGCACCATTTTTGGGGGACATCGGGAAGGGGGGGGAGGACACGGGTTTAAGTAGTATGGGGTAATGGTCATTCCCCCAAAAGAATCGGCCACCTCCCCTGAGAAAATCGAGGGCGACCTGGGAATGCAGAAAGGGTAGGTCAATAGCAGTCAAAATTTTTCCTCTGCGAATGGAAAGGGGGGTTCTCCCTGTGTAATATATTTAAGTTGTTTTCCCTCAAAAACAGTTACGAGAGAATCACCCCCCCGACGATTCTGGGGGAAATCTCCCCCCAGAAAATGCCGCCCCTTTAGTCTCCAAGGAGGAAAAAAAGGACGGGGAAGCTGGCGGGTAAGATCCTCAAGGGTCTTGGAGAAGGTATGTCGTCATTTTGGGGGTTGATATATTGAGCAGACAGGTAGGGTTTTTTGCAGAGGATACGACCCGCTACAAAATGCAAGGGTGATTTGCAGGGGGGGGATGACAGTTAAGGGGAATCCCGGGCGATGGTTTAAAAGGGCCCCAACCACCACTAAAGCCACCCCTGCTGGAGGGGGGTTGTGGACAGGTTTTAAAAACCTGTGGGCAGAGACACCCTTCCCCCCCCTATCATGTTTCTTGGGGAAAAAAGATAATTTCTGGGTCCAACTCGTTTATGGAAGGACTGTTTCCCCCCATTTGCACGTAAAACCCCCGAATATTTCCCTTGGGGGGATGGGAAAATGTTATTTCGGGGCGGAAGGATGCAGAAGCCTTACGGTTTTAGACGCCTTTCGCATTTTAAAGCCCAGCATCTTTTTTGGGTTGTAGAAGATGGTAAAAATTACTTTTTTGGGACATTCCCAGATGTCGGTTGGCGCTTGCGTACATCCGGCGGTGAAATTTGGGGTTTTATCGAGGACCCCCGGGGAGTAGTAGGGGACCCTATGTCCCACCAAAGGGTGAGATTTTCGACCGAAATTTACCACTTTTGGGTTTATTTATAGCTCCCGAAAGAGGGTCTTGAAAATTTCCCTTTTCAAACAGGGGTATCAAAATACTTGTGTGTCCCTAAAATTTTGAGACACCTTGCCATAGGTGTTGTTTAGCTGTGTCGCTAGCCGGGGTTCAGGGGGTGGAAACAGGGGCAGTGATATTTGGAGTCGTCAGTACTCCCCACCTATCAGTAGGGTATCGTACGCAAAATCCCCCTTCCCCCCCTTTCTCAGGGAATTTATTATTTTAGCCGAGGGACGCCCACTGGGTCTAAGGAAAAATTGGAAAATGGGAGTTCGCTGCTGAGAATCTTTATTGGGTGGCTTTTTGGGGAGCCTCTTTGAGGAGGAGTCACTATTGGGCATTTTTCCCCCGGTTTCGGCATGCAAATAACGAGAGGGGTTGGAGGTTTATTATGAGAGGAGTCAGCAGGGCTCCACAGAAATCAAAACGGCAGTAGCGAGAACTTATTTTTCATTGGGAGGATGGGTTAAGTTTTAAAAGGAATTGGGGGTGGTGGAACTGCAGCAGGTGATTGTTGGCCCTCTTTTGAAGAAAACAGCAAACCATCGCGGAGGCGTTGTCTGCTTCCTCCCCCGCCTGCCCTTTTCTGTGGGAAAATTCCTTTTTTGGCTCCCAAGACTGATAAAATTGGGAGTTGGCCAAATAAAGGATGCTTCTTTTAATTTATAAGTCCCACATTTTCGGGAACTCGGGGGTGGGTCAGCACGGCAGTGGAAAACAGTAGGGAGTGACGTAAATCAGCGTGGCATTTGGGGAACCCCAAAAACCCCAGCATCGACCACAGCGAGGAGGGGGTTTACAAAATTTTTTTTTCCGTTTCCAAAACTGTTTGCACTCATAGCCCTGCATAGGGCGGTCGTAAAGGCTTTTTTCTTAGTGATGGGGACCAATTTCCCGAGGAACGGGGGATTGAAACCGTAGAAAGTTAAAAAGGGTTTAGTTTTTTCTTCCCCTGACCTTATAGACCTGTTGAACTTTTTTCCGGGCCCCTGTTTTGTATTTCTGCCTCCGGGAAAAATCAAAAGAGGTCGTTAGTTGTAGGGTTTCGCCTTTTTTGGGATTGAACTTTGGAGGGGGTTTGAAAGGATCGAAAATGCTTTTTTTCCCGGGATGGGGATGTGGAAAAGGGATCCCAGCCCGAGTAAGGGCTTTTTGGGTCGGATTAGAACCCCCCCCGCCATCCTTTTCAGGTTTTCCTTCCGGGGGCATTTCCCAAAAACTTTCTCTAAAAAACCGCGCCGGGAAGGAAAAAGTTTCCCCCAACTTTCCCTTTTAATAAACCACGACCAAAAAGGGGGAAGGGGTGTGGCGGGGAAAAGGGGGAGTAGATGTTGTAGTTTCCGCAAAAAATGTTTGGGGTGTAGTCATCAGGGCCGCCTTCAACATTTACGGAAACGAATGAGTTCGGCTCTGTAATGTCTCGCCCCAATTTCCCTATTGGGGTTTTTCCCCATAAGCAGGGGGAAGCATCATCGCCGCAGCAAAATTTTAAAGTAGCACCTATTGATTGTCATTGTCATCAATTTTAAAAAGGGCGGAGCGGCGAACCACACCAAAGCCCTTGGGAAAAAATCATGAATGCTCTGTTTTGACAAGGCCGGGGGCACTTTTTGGCAGAAAAGCAAGGTGTCCAAAAGTGAAGTGCCCCCCGGGGCAGGCTCGTTCTCAATCCCTTTTCTGCGGCCTTGATGCGGGGACCCCGGAAAGGGGAGCTGAGGAGGGAAAGGGGGGGCTGCCCCCTTTGGGCCACGTCGGGCCCCCAAAGGCGCCAGAGTGGCCCAAAGTGAGAGGATTCAATTTGGGGGAAGTCGGGGGGCAAGGGGACGTCAGGGAGAGAGGGAAGCCGGGGGGAAATCTTTTTGTATTTTACATAAACAAAAAAAACTTCCCCCTTCCCCACGCCCCCCCCCACCACGGAGCCCCCCAAGAAAGGGGAAAACTGTCTGGTTGGGGGGAAGGGGCCTCACCCAAAAAAAATCCAGGGGTAGCAGGGGGAAATTTTAAAGCTTGGTTTCCAGTGTGTGGTGGCAGCGCGGGACCCATGCGGTTTCCCCCCAAGGGGAAAACCCCCGCTTGGCCCTAGCCCAAACCCCATGACCCCGCCGATTTATCCCGCGGGGCCGCCCCTGGACCCCCCGTCTTACCCCCAAACCCCCCCCCCAAAGAAACGGGGTTTTCCCCCCGAAGGGAAAAATTTCAACCCCCCCCGCGGTGGACTCAACTTCCCGATGAGGGGCGTGGGGGGAATATAAAAGGATGCCCCGCACGGCAAAAAACGTGGGAGGGGAGCGGAAGTTTAAAAGGAAAAAGAAACGGGGACGGAAAAAGAAGGGTCTCACCGGGCCTAGAACGCCCTAAGAAAAAGGGGAGAAAGGGGGAGGAAAGCATAAAGGGGCGACATTTACCCGGGAAATCCACATCCCAGTGACGAAAAGGGGGGGCGCTTGGTCCACGAGGGCCGACGGCCCCCGAACCCCAAAAAGGCAGGCCCGGGCCCCCAGAGTAGGTGGCGCCGTCGACCACGCTTTTAAGCCCCGCCACCACGACAAGGGGACTCCCCCCAGGGGGATTCCAGGCTAAGGCAAGACCCTTAGCCCGGATGAAGTCCCCGGGCGGGCCCTGCAGTTTCGGCTGGGGCCCTTTACCCAAAGGCCAAGCAGCGTGATATTAACCCCACCACATACAGAGCAGGGAAAGAGAGGGAGTAAGTGGAGCCGGATGCTTACGAGGCCCGTAGACGGTTTGAGGACTCAGAGGCGCCCCCCAAGCCCCGAGTCTCACGGTTGGGGGGACGAGGGTACACTCCTTTTAAAGGGCGGGGGGCTTCGTGAAGGGGGTTTTTGCTCCGGGGCAACCTCCTTCATAAAAGGGGAAAACCCGAGCCGCCCGGGGGGGGGGGACGGAAAAATTATATGTGGAAACCCCTGCCCCACGCCCGAGTTTTCTGGGACAAAATAATTTCAAAGATGTTTTGTGGTCCAGAGGCTCGTACAAACCGTCACGACAGAATAAAAGGATTATACCCCTTCACAGGGCCGGGGCGCGGGGCTTCCCCATGCTCAAAAAGCAGGGGATACCGAAACCCCTGGGGGGAAACCCCGTCCCTGACATCATAGCCCGGAAGGAAGGTGTGGGCTCGTGGGTGCTTGACGCTCAAGTGGTAGCAGATGCAGCTGCAGGGGACTTGAGCGCAGCACACCAGCGCAAAGCTGACTACTACTCGCAGAACGCGGATGTAGTCAGCTGGGTCCACACTCATACAGGATTCCCCCCCAGTTTCTCCACGATCACCTTGAACTGGAGGGGAATCATTGCGCTCCCGACTAAGAACACGTGGCTGCAACTTGGACTTCTTAAGTCTGACTTAACAGTCTTGGTAGCCCGTGTTCTGGAAGGGAGCATAAGGGTGTATAGTGTATTCCGCCGGACCTCGGGAGGTCCTCGCCACCACGCGGGATGATATGGGGCTCGCAGTCCCCGCTCCTAGGGCGAGCTGGGTGATGGGAAAATTTTTATAACAGAAGGCATTACATTAATGTCCTTTATAATTAATGCTAAAATTGTAATAGTGCAGAAGTTGGCACTCAATACTTTTAATTATCTTGCCTTAGGAGCGACTTTGCTCAGATGAAAAAAAAAAAAAAAAAAAAAAAAAAATCGCCAAGAGAAGCACGCAGGCCTACGCAGGAGGCCTGCTAAGCTATATCATAGTTACAAAGGGGTGCCCCTCCACGTGGGCCCGCTGGAAACGGAGTCGCGAAGGTTCCGCGCACCTTCCTAGCTAGCGGTAAAGTTAGCACGGCTCCGGCGAAGCACCCCTTTCTGCCTTTGGCGGTGCTGGCAGTGATATAAGCAATTTATTTAGTTTTTTCCCCATTTGTATACCACGATGGCGGAAGCTGCCGGCAACCAGCGTGGTGGCGACAGATCGCCCACGTGTCCGCAATGCGGACAGACCTACGCCACCTTCCCCGGGCGTAGGCTTCACCAACGGATGGCACACGGGGAAGAATATCATGCGGCTCTCTCCCAGGAGATGCTCGCCCGGAAGAAGGTGCGTTGGGACCCCGAAGAGGACGCCTTGCTGGCCGCCTTAGTAAGGGACCATCCGCTACTAGAGCCGGGCGAGTTAAACGCTCTCGCTAAGAGAACAATTCTCCCACACAGAACACTGCTCTCCATTAAGGAGAGAATCGGAAAGAGTTCAGTGTTTAAACAGATTTTACTGGAGCTGGGTGAATCTGTGGAAACCAGGGAGACAACACCTCCATCATCCCGGTATCCATTACGTGTGACCCGCCAGAGGACGGAAAGGCGGGGAGGAGGAGAGAGACAGCCAGCCGAGGAGGAACCCACCCGGAGGTGATTCAGCCTCGGAGAGAACATCAGATGAAAGCCGCTCCGAGAGCGCCGAGTCGACTGGTACTGATGTCGAAGAGGACGTCTTAAACGCACTCAAGACTTTAGTATTGGCCCTCTCGCAGCTCTTGGCTATTCCAGCACCGATCACCGTATGGGACATCCAAGCGCAGCTGGACGCTTGGGCCCCTCCTAAAGACCCACGAGGCCGTGGGCCCCAAAGAAGACCTGGGGTCCATCGGGAGCCCTCTCCAAAGAGGCTCCGTAGAAGGAGGTTTGCAGCCTTTCAGACGCAATGGCGCAAGAGCAGAGGCCGGGTGGTCAAGAAAGTTCTTAGTGGCGAGGACGTTCTGGCCACTCCCGCTCTCCCTGAAGGGACTTACACCTTCTGGAGAGAGCTGTTCAGCCGGCCCAGCCCAGAAGAAAGCCGGAAACCAGCTCCGACACAGAGCATCGGAACCCGAACATAATGGGGCCGGTGTCTGAAGACGAGCTGGTGAAGGTCCTGAAGGCGACCCCTAGAGGTACGGCACCCGGGCCCGACGGCCGGTGTTACCGCGACGTCGGAGACCTCGGGAGTTCCAAACTCTTGTGGGTCGTTAACGGGATACTCTGGCTGGGGGCCCTGCCTGATGACTGGGCGGTAGGAAGAACAACTCTCCTACCTAAGATATCAAACCCAGTAACGCCAGGGGATTTCCGTCCAATTACGATTACGCCCCTTATAACGCGTCTGGTGCACAAGGTTCTGGCCAAGCGCCTGAGCCTTGCAGCACCTCTACCCATGCGGCAAAAGGGGTTTAAGCCAGAGGAAGGCTGCGCGGCAAACATTGCCATCATTAGGGCCATGGTCCGGAAAGCGCAGTCGACACCCTCGAACCTCTATGTCGCGTGGGTGGATTTCAAAAAGGCCTTTGATTCTGTGGGTCACCATCTCTTGTTGCTGCCTGCGAGAGATGGGGGTTTCCATCCAGACTCAGAATATGTCCGCAGACTTTATAAACAGGCAGCTACGTCGTTGAAGAGGGAGCACCCCCAGTCAAACTAGCGAGGGGGGTGCTACAGGGGACCCCCTTTCCCCTACCTCTTCAAAATCAGCCTCGACTGGGTTGGCTGCTTTGCCCAAATCCAACGGTGGAAGACGGGAAAAGAGACTATCCCTTTCCGGCTTTTGCCCCATGATGTGGACTCAGGCCCAATACCCTCCTGGCNGCTCTTGGCTATCCAGCACCGAAGAGGCCAGGGCGTCCCCAAAACCCGAGGCGAGGCCCCCGGAAGACAGGGGGTCCATCGGGAGCCCTCTCCAAAGAGGCTCCGTAGGAGGAGGTTTGCAGCCTTTCAAACGCAATGGCGCAAGAGCAGAGGCCGGGTGGTCAAGAAAGTTCTTAGTGGCGAGGACGTTCTGGCCACTCCGGCTCTCCCAGAAGGGACTTACACCTTCTGGAGGGAGCTGTTCAGTCGGCCCAGCCCAGAAGAAAACCGGAAACCAGCTCCGACGCAGAGCAACGGTCCCGACATAATGGGGCCGGTGTCTGAAGACGAGCTGGTGAAGGTCCTGAGGGCGACCCCTAGAGGTACGGCACCCGGGCCCGACGGCCGGTGTTACCGCGACGTCGGAGACCTCGGGAGTTCCAAACTCTTGTGGGTCGTTAACGGGATACTCTGGCTGGGGGCCCTGCCTGATGACTGGGCGGTAGGAAGAACAACTCTCCTACCTAAGATATCAAACCCAGTAACGCCAGGGGATTTCCGTCCAATTACGATTACGCCCCTTATAACGCGTCTGGTGCACAAGGTTCTGGCCAAGCGCCTGAGCCTTGCAGCACCTCTACCCATGCGGCAAAAGGGGTTCAAGCCAGAGGAAGGCTGCGCGACAAATATTGCCATCATACGGGCCATGGTCCGGAAAGCGCAGTCGACACCCTCGAACCTCTATGTCGCGTGGGTGGATTTCAAAAAGGCTTTTGATTCTGTGGGTCACCCTTCTCTTGTTGCTGCCTGCGAGAGATGGGGGTTTCCATCCAGACTCACAGAATATGTCCGTAGACTTTATGGACAGGCAGCTACCGTCGTTGAAGAGGGAGCACCCCCAGTCAAGCTAGCGAGGGGCGGGAAGTAACGGAAAGAGGAAAGGCGGGAGTAACTATGACTCTCTTAAGTCGTAGTTGCTAAGTATACTCTCGAATACGTCCTCGCCGTCCCGCTGGCACTGTACGCCTCCGTGTCCCGCCCACGGAGGTTGCCCGCGCTGACGCAAGTACACACCAAACTTTGAGAGTGACACCTACAGTCGTACGTACGCGTACGGCTGCAGCTACAGCGGAACAAGACACCTGACACTTCGGCCATCCAAAAGATGGCCGATGCCGCTGAGGCGCTGGACCAAGGCCCACGCTGCCCACAGTGCGGACTCGTCTTCCGGGACTATAAGGGAAGACGAGTCCATGAGAGACATGCCCACCCAGATGTCTTTCACCAGGAGAGTGCTAGGAGATTGGCTGAACGTCCGAAGCCTAGGTGGGACCCGGAGGAAGTGGCCTTGATGGCCACCTACGAAAGGACCCACCCGGACGTTCGTTTTATCAACATAGCCATCCAACGGGATGTCTTGCCCTATAGACCATTAGAGGGCATCAAAGGCAAGCGGCGGGAACTGGCGTATAAAGCGCTAGTTGCCAGGGATCCGGCGGAGGATAGGGCTTCTCCACCGCCGGAACCTCAGAACCTGCCTACGGCCCCTCAGATTGACCGACCTGAGGGGCCAGGGGACATCCCACACTCTCCTCCCGTCCCGGCCTTAAGGCCCCCTTCTCCCCAAGGAGAGGACCCGGAGGCAGGGGCGGAGGCAGCTGATCCACCGCCACCAGAAGCTGCTGGGGAACAGGCGACAGCAGAAGGAGGGATGCCGGACGAGCTTCACGTGAGGGCTTGCCTTCAGCTGGAGTTGCAGTCCCAAGCAGACCGACTGGGCGTGCTGATCCCGGAAACGACAGAGGAGGTCCACTTTTTACTGAACATGTGGTCTGCGGTGCCCCCCCGAGCTGAACACCGAGCAAGGGGGCCAGAACGGACTCGTCACCCGGAAAACAACAGGCACCGCAGGCAGCAAGAGTACCGGGCTTTCCAGAGATCCTGGAAGAGAGATCGCGGTGATGTGGCCAGGAGGGTGGTCACAGGCCGCGATCTACTCGCAGGGAAGGACATCATTCCCGAGGATACTCTGGCCTTTTGGAAGGGCATCCTCTCTAGGCCCAGCCCAGACCACCACCCGCCGATGACGCCGAAGTTGCCCGCCATGGGACATCTAGTGATGGCCCAGGTGACGGAGGCAGAATTGGCGGAGGCACTGAGGAAGACCAAAGCGACTTCGGCTTCGGGTCCTGACGGTAGAGTCTTAGACGACCTAAAGGCCCTGGGGCTGGAGAAGCTGAGGTTCTTGTTAAACTCAGTGCTAGGGCTGGGAGACCTTCCTGGAGAGTGGATGAAAGGCCGGACCACTCTTTTGCCCAAAAAGGACATTCCAGTTGCGGCCAGCGACTACAGGCCGCTCACAATCCTTCCGGTTATCACCCGAACCCTCCATCGGGTGCTAGCTGGGAGGATAGCCACATTGGCCCCTCTGCCGCTGGGTCAGAAGGGGTTCAGGAAGGAGGAGGGCTGTGCAGCCAACTTACTGTTGGTTGCCACGGCCATAGCAAAGGCCAAGTCCTCCCCTCAGAGCCTCTTCTTGGCCTTCATTGATTTCAAGAAGGCCTTTGACTCAGTGGTACACCCCGCCCTCGTTAGAGCTTGCGAGCGGTGGGGGTTGGGGGGCCAATTTTCCACCTATGTGGCCAATATTTATGACAAAGCTCAAACGATTGTGGGAGATGCCCCCCCCACCAACATCAGGCGGGGGGTAGTACAGGGGGATCCATTGTCCCCGTCACTATTTAACATCTGTCTGGACTGCGCACTAGACGCGTTACCTACGGAAGTCGGCGTTATGGTCGGGGGTTCAAAGATCAGGTACCTGGCCTTCGCAGACGACGTTGTGCTTTTGGCGACCTCTTTCGTGGGCCTACAACACTCGGTTACCGCTCTGGTCAGAGCGGCCGGGACGCTAGGCCTAGAGATTGGGATCGCCAAATGCGCGACCCTGGGGGTAATTGCAGACGGTCGCAGGAAGACCTGGGTGAATGACCACCGTCAACTCCATGTAGATGACCAGGCCATAAGGGCAGTGACTCCCAAAAAGTTTTACACCTATTTGGGAGTTCAGGTGGGGGCATCCTGGGCCGGGGGGCCCTCACTGTTACTGGCCAATTACATCAGTGGATTGGGTCGTCTACAGAGGTCACCAGCTAAACCTCAGCAGAAGCTATGGATGTTGATCAATGTTCTGCTCCCGCAACAGCTTTACCCATTAATGCATTGTAAAGCCAATAAGGGCACTCTATTGAGGATGGACCGTGAGACACGCAAGTTTCTCCGGAAGGCGCTCCACCTCCCGCATGATACTGTCTTAGGATACTATCATGCACCCACGAGAGAGGGTGGTCTAGGAGTGATTGCTCTGAGCACACGTGTCCAAAGACTAAAAGAGGACCTTTTGGACCGATTGTCGTTGTCCGCGGACCCGGCAGTTAGACATATATTAATGGAGAGAGCTGAAGCTAACGAGACGACTCCCCTCGGGGAGAGGAGCAGAAAAGGTGGAGTGACTCTCTTCACCGGTCCAAAGACGGTGCAGGTTTGAGGGGCAGCGTCCACTCTGCTGTTTCCTCTGCCTGGGTTAGTGACGGGACGTCTCTTATGAGGGGCGCTGTCTTTGTTCAGGCCATCAGATTACGGGGAAATCTGTTGCGGACAAAGACGCGTTCATCTAGAGGGAGGCAAGGACAAGATGTGATGTGTGATCTGTGTTATGGTCGTAGAGTTGAGTCGCTCGGACACATAATGCAGCAGTGCCCAGCCGTTGCCGGTCTGAGGACGAAGCGTCACAACTTGCTCCTTGATACAATGGCCTCTTGCCTGCAGTGCCACAACTTCCAGGTCTGGAAGGAGCGTGCTATCCCAACCAGGGAAGGCGTGCGATTTCCAGACCTAGTGGCCTGCAGGGAGGGACGGTCGTGGGTAGTCGACGTGCAGGTGGTTGCTGATAACACCGCATCCGTTGGGAGCCTGCATGCGGCCCACGACCTTAAAACTGTCAAGTACAGTGTCCCTGAGATCATAGAAAATGTGACCCAACTTACAGGTGCTCCTCCAGTGGTGTCTTCGTTCACCATGAACTGGAGGGGCACCATAGCGAGACAGACACTGAACATGTGGCGCATCATGGGCTTGCCACAGCACACGCTCAAGCTCATGGTGGTTCAGTGTCTGGAGAAAAGTGTGAACATTTTTAGACAACATCATGACACTGCGGGTGGGCCAGTGGGCTGAAAGTCCAGTGCAGTGAAGGGTCGCACCCTAGGACTCTTGAAGGAGTTGCTCGGAGCCTAAATAGCTAATGGTTCCTCCCTCCAACCAAGTGCTACACCCCCTGTTTGTTCGGTTGAGCTACTTTTGGATCCATCTGGGAACTGGGTGCGCTGCTAGGTGTCAGCTAGCAGCTCCCAGTTATTAATGTTAAACCCATAGACATGTAATGTCATGCCAATGTCCCGAGTGGACGGATAGAGTGAGAGCTAAGTCGCTCACTCGGGATAGGGCTAGGCATCCCTTGGCTATGGGCTTGTTTATTGACACACCTGTGGCAGTGTGGAGATATTTACCCATACACTTAACTCTCACAGTCAGAACTTTACAATACTATGCAAATATGTAACATATGTACTTTCATCCTGTCTGTCCGGGCATACGGACAGACACCCTAAATTGGCCTGCGTGCCAATTAATTACCTTTATTTTTGTATGGCTCACTTAATAAAGGGGAGCGGTGTGGGATTGGGGGAATGGGGGGGATTGGGTGGGTTTTTCAAGTACGCTTGTCATCCAATCCCTCGCCATTTCTGGGGAGGAGGAGCCCAATCAATCGCCAAGAGAAGCACGCAGGCCTACGCAGGAGGCCTGCTTCAGCTAAATCATAGTTACAAAGGGGTGCCCCTCCACGTGGGCCCGCTGGAAACGGAGTCGCGAAGGTTCCCGCCACCTTCTAGCTAGCGGTAAAGTTAGCACGGCTCCGGCGAAGCACCCCTTTCTGCCTTTGGCAGTGCTGGCAGTGATATAAGCAATTTAAATTAGTATTTTCCCCATTTGTATACCACGATGGCGGAAGCTGCCGGCAACCAGCGTGGTGGCGACAGATCGCCCACGTGTCCGCAATGCGGACAGACCTACGCCACCTTCCCCGGGCGTAGGCTTCACCAACGGATGGCACACGGGGAAGAATACCATGCGGCTCTCTCCCAGGAGATGCTCGCCCGGAAGAAGGTGCGTTGGGACCCCGAAGAGGACGCCTTGCTGGCCGCCTTAGTAAGGGACCATCCGCTACTAGAGCCGGGCGAGTTAAACGCTCTCGCTAAGAGAACAATTCTCCCACATAGAACACTGCTCTCCATTAAGGAGAGAATCGGAAAGAGTTCAGTGTTTAAACAGATTTTACTGGAGCTGGGTAAATCTGAGGAAACCACGGAGACAACACCTCCATCATCCCGGTATCCATTACGTGTGACCCGCCAGAGGACGGAAAGGCGGGGAGGAGGAGAGAGACAGCCAGCCGAGGAGGAACCCACCCCGGAGGTGGATTCAGCCTCGGAGAGAACATCAGATGAAAGCCGCTCCGAGAGCGCCGAGTCGACTGGTACTGATGTCGAAGAGGACGTCTTAAACGCACTCAAGACTTCAGTATTGGCCCTCTCGCAGCTCTTGGCTATTCCAGCACCGATCACCGTACGGGACATCCAAGCGCAGCTGGACGCTTGGGCCCCTCCTAAAGACCCACGAGGCCGTGGGCCCCAAAGAAGACCTGGGGTCCATCGGGAGCCCTCTCCAAAGAGGCTCCGTAGGAGGAGGTTTGCAGCCTTTCAGACGCAATGGCGCAAGAGCAGAGGCCGGGTGGTCAAGAAAGTTCTTAGTGGCGAGGACGTTCTGGCCACTCCCGCTCTCCCAGAAGGGACTTACACCTTCTGGAGAGAGCTGTTCAGCCGGCCCAGCCCAGAAGAAAGCCGGAAACCAGCTCCGACACAGAGCATCGGACCCGACATAATGGGGCCGGTGTCTGAAGACGAGCTGGTGAAGGTCCTGAAGGCGACCCCTAGAGGTACGGCACCCGGGCCCGACGGCCGGTGTTACCGCGACGTCGGAGACCTCGGGAGTTCCAAACTCTTGTTGGTCGTCAACGGGATACTCTGGCTGGGGGCCCTGCCTGATGACTGGGCGGTAGGAAGAACAACTCTCCTACCTAAGATATCTAACCCAGCAACGCCAGGGGATTTCCGTCCAATTACGATTACGCCCCTTATAACGCGTCTGGTGCACAAGGTTCTAGCCAAGCGCCTGAGCCTTGCAGCACCTCTACCCATGCGGCAAAAGGGGTTTAAGCCAGAGGAAGGCTGCGCGGCAAACATTGCCATCATTAGGGCCATGGTCCGGAAAGCGCAGTCGACACCCTCGAACCTCTATGTCGCGTGGGTGGATTTCAAAAAGGCCTTTGATTCTGTGGGTCACCCATCTCTTGTTGCTGCCTGCGAGAGATGGGGGTTTCCATCCAGACTCACATAATATGTCCGCAGACTTTATAAACAGGCAGCTACCGTCGTTGAAGAGGGAGCACCCCCAGTCAAACTAGCGAGGGGGGTGCTACAGGGGGACCCCCTTTCCCCATACCTCTTCAACATCAGCCTCGACTGGGCTTTGGCTGCTTTGCCGAAATCCATCGGTGTGAAGTACGGGAATGAGACTATCCATTACCTGGCTTTCGCCGATGATGTGGCACTCATGGCCAATACTCCCTCCGGGCTCCAGGCTTCCATCAATGCCCTAGTAAGGGCGGCGGAGAAGGTTGGACTCGAACTGGGAGTTGGGAAATGCGCGACACTAGGCATCGCAGCATACAGGAAGAAAAAGACCTGGGCCCAGTCCACCAAGCCGTTTACCATCGGCGGCCAGCCTGTCCGGGCACTGGCTCCCAAGGGATTTTATAAGTACCTGGGAGTTCAGATGGGGGGCAGTGAGAAGGGCACTGCTCACCTACTACACCAAGACCTTGTAGAGAAACTGGCAGGCTGCTAAGGGCTCCTTNTTTTTCCCCAAAAAAAAAGGGGGGGGGGGGAAAATTAAACCCCCCTTTTGAAAAACTGGGGGGGAATCATTGCGCTCCCGAAAGAACAGTGGCGCAATTTGGGATTTTAAGTCGACTTAACAGTCTTGGTAGCCCGTTTTTCTGGAAGGGAAAAAGGGTGTATAGCGTATTCCGCCGGACTGGGGAGGCCTCGCCACCACGGGGATGATAGGGGCCTCGCAGTCCCCGCTCCTGGGGAGGGGTGATGGGAAAAATTTTATTACGAAGGTCTTTATTTTAAAGTTTTTTATAATTAAAGCTAAAAAATTTAAAGTGCAGAATTTGGGCAATCATACTTTTAATATTTCCCTTAGGAGTGACTTTGCTCAGATTAAAAAAAAAAAAAAAAAAAAAAAAAAAAAAAAAAAAAAAAAAAAAAACGCCAAGGAAGCACGCGGGCCTACGCAGGGGCCTGCAAGCTATATCATAGTTACAAAGGGGGTGCCCCTCCAGGGGCCCGCGGAAAAGGAGTCGCGAAGGGATCCCCCCACCTTCCGAAAAGGTGATTGGCCCCCCCAAAAGGGGACGCTTGTGGCCGCCTTAGAAAGGGACCTTTCCGCTATAGAGCCGGACGAGAAACGCTCTCGCAAAGAGAACAATTTCCCACACGAACACGCTTCCTTTAAAGGAGAAAATGGGTAAGAGCAGTGTTCAAACAGATTTATGGAGGGGTGAATCGTGGAAACCAGGGAGAAAACACCTCCCCCATCCCGGTACCATTACTTTTTTGGCCCCGCCAGGGGGACGGAAAGGGGGGAGGAGGGGGGAGAAGCCGCCGAGGGGGAAAAACCCCCCCCGGATGTGGTTTCAGCCTCGGAGAGTTCAGAAAGCCGCTCCGAGAGCGCCGAGTCACGGTGCTGATGTGAAGAGGACGTCCTGGGAGCATCAAGACCTCATTTTGGCCCCTCGCGCTTTTGGCTTTCCAGCCCCGACACCGTAGGGACACCCAAAGGGCAGCTGGACCTTGGGCCCCCCCAAAAGACCCACGAGGCCGAGGCCCCCGAGGGGGACAGGGGGGGCCTGGGAGCCCCCTCCAAAGAGGCTCCCTAGGAGGAGGTTTGCGCCTTTTTAAAACGCAATGGCGCAAGAGCAGAGGCGGGTGGTCAAGAAAGTTTAGTGGCGAGGCGTTTTGGCCACCCGGCTCTCCAGAAGGGACTTACACCTTTGGAGGGAGTGTTCAGTCGGCCCAGCCCCGAAGAAAACCGGAAACCAGCCCACGCAGAGCAACGGTCCGGACATAATGGGGGCCGGTTCTGAAGACGAGCTGGTGAAGGTCCTGAGGGCGACCCCTAGAGGTACGGCACCCGGGCCCGACGGCCGGTGTTACCGCGACGCCCGGAGACCTCGGGAGTTCCCAAAACTCTTGTTGGGTCGTTAACGGGATACTCTGGCTGGGGGCCCTGCCTGATTGACTGGGCGGTAGGAAGAACAACTCTCCTACCTAAGATATCAAACCCAGTAAACGCCAGGGGATTCGTCCAATTACGATTACGCCCCTTTATAAACGCGTCTGGTGCACAAGGTTCTGGCCAAGCGCCTGAGCCTTGCAGCACCTCTACCCATGCGGCAAAAGGGGTTCAAGCCAGAGGAAGGCTGCGCGACAAATATTGCCATCATACGGGCCATGGTCCGGAAAGCGCAGTCGACACCCTCGAACCTCTATGTCGCGTGGGTGGATTTCAAAAAGGCTTTTGATTCTGTGGGTCACCCTTCTCTTGTTGCTGCCTGCGAGAGATGGGGGTTTCCATCCAGACTCACAGAATATGTCCGTAGACTTTATGGACAGGCAGCTACCGTCGTTGAAGAGGGAGCACCCCCAGTCAAGCTAGCGAGGGGCGGGAAGTAACGGAAAGAGGAAAGGCGGGAGTAATTTATGCCTCTTTTAGTCGTAGTTGCTAAGTATACTCTCAGATACGTCCTCGCCGTCCCGCTGGCACTGTACGCCTCCGTGTCCCGCCCACGGAGGTTGCCCGCGCTGACGCAAGTACACACCAAAGTTTGAGAGTTACACCTACAGTCGTACGTACGCGTACGGCTGCAGCTACAGCGGATCAAGACACCTGACACTTCGGCCATCCAAAAGATGGCCGATGCCGCTGAGGCGCTGGACCAAGGCCCACGCTGCCCACAGTGCGGACTCGTCTTCCGGGACTATAAGGGAAGACGAGTCCATGAGAGACATGCCCACCCAGATGTCTTTCACCAGGAGAGTGCTAGGAGATTGGCTGAACGTCCGAAGCCTAGGTGGGACCCGGAGGAAGTGGCCTTGATGGCCACCTACGAAAGGACCCACCCGGACGTTCGTTTTATCAACATAGCCATCCAACGGGATGTCTTGCCCTATAGACCAATAGAGGGCATCAAAGGCAAGCGGCGGGAACTGGCGTATAAAGCGCTAGTTGCCAGGGATCCGGCGGAGGATAGGGCTTCTCCACCGCCGGAACCTCAGAACCTGCCTACGGCCCCTCAGATTGACCGACCTGAGGGGCCAGGGGACATCCCACACTCTCCTCCCGTCCCGGCCTTAAGGCCCCCTTCTCCCCAAGGAGTGGACCCGGAGGCAGGGGCGGAGGCAGCTGATCCACCGCCACCAGAAGCTGCTGGGGAACAGGCGACAGCAGAAGGAGGGATGCCGGACGAGCTTCACGTGAGGGCTTGCCTTCAGCTGGAGTTGCAGTCCCAAGCAGACCGACTGGGCGTGCTGATCCCAGAAACTACAGAGGAGGTCAACTTTTTACTGAACATGTGGTCTGCGGTGCCCCCCCGAGCTGAACACCGAGCAAGGGGGCCAGAACGGACTCGTCACCCGAAAAACAACAGGCACCGCAGGCAGCAAGAGTACCGGGCTTTCCAGAGATCCTGGAAGAGAGATCGCGGTGATGTGGCCAGGAGGGTGGTCACAGGCCGCGATCTACTCGCAGGGAAGGACATCATTCCCGAGGATACTCTGGCCTTTTGGAAGGGCATCCTCTCTAGGCCCAGCCCAGACCACCACCCGCCGATGACGCCGAAGTTGCCCGCCATGGGACATCTAGTGATGGCCCAGGTGACGGAGGCAGAATTGGCGGAGGCACTGAGGAAGACCAAAGCGACTTCGGCTTCGGGTCCTGACGGTAGAGTCTTAGACGACCTAAAGGCCCTGGGGCTGGAGAAGCTGAGGTTCTTGTTAAACTCAGTGCTAGGGCTGGGAGATCTTCCTGGAGAGTGGATGAAAGGCCGGACCACTCTTTTGCCCAAAAAGGACATACCAGTTGCGGCCAGCGACTACAGGCCGCTCACAATCCTTCCGGTTATCACCCGAACCCTCCATCGGGTGCTAGCTGGGAGGATAGCCACATTGGCCCCTCTGCCGCTGGGTCAGAAGGGGTTCAGGAAGGAGGAGGGCTGTGCAGCCAACTTACTGTTGGTTGCCACGGCCATAGCAAAAGCCAAGTCTTCCCCTCAGAGCCTCTTAATGGCCTTCATTGATTTCAAGAAGGCCTTTGACTCAGTGGTACACCCCGCCCTCGTCAGAGCTTGCGAGCGGTGGGGGTTGGGGGGCCAATTTTCCACCTATGTGGCCAATATCTACGAGAAAGCTCAAACGATTGTGGGAGATGCCCCCCCCACCAACATCAGGCGGGGGGTAGTACAGGGGGATCCATTGTCCCCGTCACTATTCAACATCTGTCTAGACTGCGCATTAGACGCGTTACCTACGGAAGTCGGCGTTATGGTCGGGGGTTCAAAGATCAGGTACCTGGCCTTCGCAGACGACGTTGTGCTTTTGGCGACCTCTTTCGTGGGCCTACAACACTCGGTTACCGCTCTGGTCAGAGCGGCCGGGACGCTAGGCCTAGAGATTGGGATCGCCAAATGCGCGACCCTGGGGGTAATTGCAGACGGTCGCAGGAAGACCTGGGTGAATGACCACCGTCAACTCCATGTAGATGACCAGGCCATAAGGGCAGTGACTCCCAAAAAGTTTTACACCTATTTGGGAGTTCAGGTGGGGGCATCCTGGGCCGGGGGGCCCTCACTGTTACTGGCCAATTACATCAGTGGATTGGGTCGTCTACAGAGGTCACCAGCTAAACCTCAGCAGAAGCTATGGATGTTGATCAATGTTCTGCTCCCGCAACAGCTTTACCCATTAATGCATTGTAAAGCCAATAAGGGCACTCTATTGAGGATGGACCGTGAGACACGCAAGTTTCTCCGGAAGGCGCTCCACCTCCCGCATGATACTGTCTTAGGATACTATCATGCACCCACGAGAGAGGGTGGTCTAGGAGTGATTGCTCTGAGCACACGTGTCCAAAGACTAAAAGAGGACCTTTTGGACCGATTGTCGTTGTCCGCGGACCCGGCAGTTAGACATATATTAATGGAGAGAGCTGAAGCTAACGAGACGACTCCCCTCGGGGAGAGGAGCAGAAAGGTGGAGTGACTCTCTTCACCGGTTTCCAAAGACGGTGCAGGTTTGAGGGGCAGCGTCCCCCTCTGCTGTTTCCTCTGCCTGGGTTAGTGACGGGACGTCTCTTATGAGGGGCGCTGTCTTTGTTCAGGCCATCAGATTACGGGGAAATCTGTTGCGGACAAAGACGCGTTCAGCTAGAGGGAGGCAAGGACAAGATGTGATGTGTGATCTGTGTTATGGTCGTAGAGTTGAGTCGCTCGGACACATAATGCAGCAGTGCCCAGCCGTGGCCGGTCTGAGGACGAAGCGTCACAACTTGCTCCTTGATACAATGGCCTCTTGCCTGCAGTGCCACAACTTCCAGGTCTGGAAGGAGCGTGCTATCCCAACTAGGGAAGGCGTGCGATTTCCAGACCTAGTGGCCTGCAGGGAGGGACGGTCGTGGGTAGTCGACGTGCAGGTGGTTGCTGATAACACCGCATCCGTTGGGAGCCTGCATGCGGCCCACGACCTTAAAACTGCCAAGTACAGTGTCCCTGAGATCATAGAAAATGTGACCCAACTTACAGGTGCTCCTCCAGTGGTGTCTTCGTTCACCATGAACTGGAGGGGCACCATAGCGAGACAGACACTGAACATGTGGCGCATCATGGGCTTGCCACAGCACACGCTCAAGCTCATGGTGGTTCAGTGTCTGGAGAAAAGTGTGAACATTTTTAGACAACATCATGACACTGCGGGTGGGCCAGTGGGCTGAAAGTCCAGTGCAGTGAAGGGTCGCACCCTAGGACTCTTGAAGGTGATGCTCGGAGCCTAAATAGCTAATGGTTCCTCCCTCCAACCAAGTGCTACACCCCCTGTTTGTTCGGTTGAGCTAGTTTTGTATCCATCTGGGAACTGGGTGCGCTGCTAGGTGTCAGCTAGCAGCACCCAGTTATTAATGTTAAACCCATAGACATGTAATGTCATGCCAATGTCCCGAGTGGACGGATAGAGTGAGAGCTAAGTCGCTCACTCGGGATAGGGCTAGGCATCCCTTGGCTATGGGCTTGTTTATTGACACACCTGTGGCAGTGTGGAGATATGTACCCATATATTTAACTCTCACAGACAGAACTTAATAATACTATGCAAATATTAACATATGTACTTTCATCCTGTCTGTCCGGGCATACGGACAGACACCCTAAATTGGCCTGCGTGCCATTAACTACCTTTATTTTTGTATGGCTCACTAAATAAAGGGGAGCGGTGTGGGATTGGGGGAATGGGGGGGATTGGGTGGGTTTTTCAAGTACGCTTGTCATCCAATCCCTCGCCATTTCTGGGGAGGAGGAGCCCAATCAATCGCCAAGAGAAGCACGCAGGCCTACGCAGGAGGCCTGCTTCAGCTAAATCATAGTTACAAAGGGGTGCCCCTCCACGTGGGCCCGCTGGAAACGGAGTCGCGAAGGTTCCCGCCACCTTCTAGCTAGCGGTAAAGTTAGCACGGCTCCGGCGAAGCACCCCTTTCTGCCTTTGGCAGTGCTGGCAGTGATATAAGCAATTTAATTAGTATTTTCCCCATTTGTATACCACGATGGCGGAAGCTGCCGGCAACCAGCGTGGTGGCGACAGATCGCCCACGTGTCCGCAATGCGGACAGACCTACGCCACCTTCCCCGGGCGTAGGCTTCACCAACGGATGGCACACGGGGAAGAATACCATGCGGCTCTCTCCCAGGAGATGCTCGCCCGGAAGAAGGTGCGTTGGGACCCCGAAGAGGACGCCTTGCTGGCCGCCTTAGTAAGGGACCATCCGCTACTAGAGCTGGGCGAGTTAAACGCTCTCGCTAAGAGAACAATTCTCCCACACAGAACACTGCTCTCCATTAAGGAGAGAATCGGAAAGAGTTCAGTGTTTAAACAGATTTTACTGGAGCTGGGTAAATCTGTGGAAACCAGGGAGACAACACCTCCATCATCCCGGTATCCATTACGTGTGACCCGCCAGAGGACGGAAAGGCGGGGAGGAGGAGAGAGACAGCCAGCCGAGGAGGAACCCACCCCGGAGGTGGATTCAGCCTCGGAGAGAACATCAGATGAAAGCCGCTCCGAGAGCGCCGAGTCGACTGGTACTGATGTCGAAGAGGACGTCTTAAACGCACTCAAGACTTCAGTATTGGCCCTGTCGCAGCTCTTGGCTATTCCAGCACCGATCACCGTACGGGACATCCAAGCGCAGCTGGACGCTTGGGCCCCTCCTAAAGACCCACGAGGCCGTGGGCCCCAAAGAAGACCTGGGGTCCATCGGGAGCCCTCTCCAAAGAGGCTCCGTAGGAGGAGGTTTGCAGCCTTTCAGACGCAATGGCGCAAGAGCAGAGGCCGGGTGGTCAAGAAAGTTCTTAGTGGCGAGGACGTTCTGGCCACTCCCGCTCTCCCAGAAGGGACTTACACCTTCTGGAGAGAGCTGTTCACCCGGCCCAGCCCAGATGAAAGCCGGAAACCAGCTCCGACACAGAGCATCGGACCCGACATAATGGGGCCGGTGTCTGAAGACGAGCTGGTGAAGGTCCTGAAGGCGACCCCTAGAGGTACGGCACCCGGGCCCGACGGCCGGTGTTACCGCGACGTCGGAGACCTCGGGAGTTCCAAACTCTTGTTGGTCGTCAACGGGATACTCTGGCTGGGGGCCCTGCCTGATGACTGGGCGGTAGGAAGAACAACTCTCCTACCTAAGATATCTAACCCAGCAACGCCAGGGGATTTCCGTCCAATTACTATCACGCCCCTTATAACGCGTCTGGTGCACAAGGTTCTAGCCAAGCGCCTGAGCCTTGCAGCACCTCTACCCATGCGGCAAAAGGGGTTTAAGCCAGAGGAAGGCTGCGCGGCAAACATTGCCATCATTAGGGCCATGGTCCGGAAAGCGCAGTCGACACCCTCGAACCTCTATGTCGCGTGGGTGGATTTCAAAAAGGCCTTTGATTCTGTGGGTCACCCATCTCTTGTTGCTGCCTGCGAGAGATGGGGGTTTCCATCCAGACTCACAGAATATGTCCGCAGACTTTATAAACAGGCAGCTACCGTCGTTGAAGAGGGAGCACCCCCAGTCAAACTAGCGAGGGGGGTGCTACAGGGGGACCCCCTTTCCCCATACCTCTTCAACATCAGCCTCGACTGGGCTTTGGCTGCTTTGCCGAAATCCATCGGTGTGAAGTACGGGAATGAGACCATCCATTACCTGGCTTTCGCCGATGATGTGGCACTCATGGCCAATACTCCCTCCGGGCTCCAGGCTTCCATCAATGCCCTAGTAAGGGCGGCGGGAAGGTTGGACTCGAACTGGGAGTTGGGAAATGCGCGACACTAGGCATCGCAGCATACAGGAAGAAAAAGACCTGGGCCCAGTCCACCAAGCCGTTTACCATCGGCGGCCAGCCTGTCCGGGCACTGGCTCCCAAGGGATTTTATAAGTACCTGGGAGTTCAGATGGGGGGCAGTGAGAAGGGCACTGCTCACCTACTACACCAAGACCTTGTAGAGAAACTGGACAGGCTGCTAAGGGCTCCTGCTCGCCCACAACAAAAGTTCTGGGGGCTAAAGAACATCTTAATGCCCCAGCTGTTTTACCCATTGGTGAATATGGCAGCAACGCAGGGCCAACTGCGACGCGCTGACAAGGCCGTCAGACGGGCCGTCAGATCCTGCCTCCACCTGCCGAAGGATACGCCCAACGCGTACCTTCATTCCATGGCAGTGGACGGTGGGTTAGGCGTGCCCTGCCTAGAAACGAGGATTCCTAGGCTAAGGCAAGACCTCTTAGCCAGGATGAAGTCCTCGGACGACCCTGCAGTGCGGCTGGCCATATATACCAATGGCCAAGCAGCTGCTGATATTCATACCACACCATCAGACAGACGCAGGGACGAGAGGAGTAAGTGGAGCCGGATGCTCCACGAGGCTGTAGACGGTAGAGGACTCAGAGGCGCCCACCAAACCCCTGAGTCCTCACGGTGGGTGGACGAGTGTACACTCCTTCTAAAGGGCGGGGACTTCGTGAAGGGGGTAAAGCTCCGGGGCAACCTCCTTCATACGAAGACCAGAGCCGCCAGGGGGAGGGGGACGGAAGATTATATGTGTGACCTCTGCCACACCCGTCCCGAGTCTCTGGGACACATAATGCAAAGATGTTATGTGGTCTCAGAGGCCCGTACAAATCGTCACGACAGAATCACGGATTATACCCTTCACAGGCTGGACGCGGCTGGCTTCCACATGCTCAAAGAGCAGGTCATACCGACCCGTGGGGGCAACCGCGTCCCTGACATCATAGCCTGGAAGGAAGGTGTGGGCTCGTGGGTGCTTGACGCTCAAGTGGTAGCAGATGCAGCTGCATGGGGATGAGTCCGCCAGCACACCAGCGCAAAGCTGACTACTACTCACAGAACGAGGATGTAGTCAGCTGGGTCCACACTCATACAGGATTCCCCCCAAGTTTCTCCACGATCACCTTGAACTGGAGGGGAATCATTGCGCTCCCGACTAAGAAACACGTGGCTGCAACTTGGACTTCTTAAGTCTGACTTAACAGTCTTGGTAGCCCGTGTTCTGGAAGGGAGCATAAGGGTGTATAGCGTATTCCGCCGGACCTCGGGAGGTCCTCGCCACCACGCGGGATGATATGGGGCTCGCAGTCCCCGCTCCTAGGGCGAGCTGGGTGATGGGTAAAATTTTATTACTGAAGGTCATTATATTAATGTCTTTTATAATTAATGCTAAAATTATAAGTGCAGAAGTTGGCACATCATACTTTTAATATCTTGCCTTAGGAGTGACTTTGCTCAGATTGAAAAAAAAAAAAAAAAAAAAAAAAAAAAAAAAAAAAAAAATCGCCAAGAGAAGCACGCAGGCCTACGCAGGAGGCCTGCTAAGCTATATCATAGTTACAAAGGGGTGCCCCTCCACGTGGGCCCGCTGGAAACGGAGTCGCGAAGGTATCCCGCCACCTTCCGAAGAAGGTGCATTGGGACCCGAAGAGGACGCCTTGCTGGCCGCCTTAGTAAGGGACCATCCGCTACTAGAGCCGGGCGAGTTAAAACGCTCTCGCTAAGAGAACAATTCTCCCACACAGAACACTGCTCTCCATTAAGGAGAGAATCGGTAAGAGTCCAGTGTTCAAACAGATTCTACTGGAGCTGGGTGAATCTGTGGAAACCAGGGAGACAACACCTCCACCATCCCGGTATCCATTACGTGTGACCCGCCAGAGGACGGAAAGGCGGGGAGGAGGAGAGAGACAGCCAGCCGAGGAGGAACCCACCCGGATGTGGATTCAGCCTCGGAGAGTTCAGAAAAGCCGCTCCGAGAGCGCCGAGTCGACTGGTGCTGATGTCGAAGAGGACGTCCTAGACGCACTCAAGACCTCAGTATTGGCCCTCTCGCAGCTCTTGGCTATTCCAGCACCGATCACCGTACGGGACATCCAAGCGCAGCTGGACGCTTGGGCCCCTCCTAAAGACCCACGAGGCCGAGGCCCCCGAGAAGACCGGGGGTCCATCGGGAGCCCTCTCCAAAGAGGCTCCGTAGGAGGAGGTTTGCAGCCTTTCAGACGCAATGGCGCAAGAGCAGAGGCCGGGTGGTCAAGAAAGTTCTTAGTGGCGAGGACGTTCTGGCCACTCCGGCTCTCCCAGAAGGGACTTACACCTTCTGGAGGGAGCTGTTCAGTCGGCCCAGCCCAGAAGAAAACCGGAAACCAGCTCCGACGCAGAGACATCGGTCCCGACATAATGGGGCCGGTGTCTGAAGACGAGCTGGTGAAGGTCCTGAGGGCGACCCCTAGAGGTACGGCACCCGGGCCCGACGGCCGGTGTTACCGCGACGTCGGAGACCTCGGGAGTTCCAAACTCTTGTGGGTCGTATACGGGATACTCTGGCTGGGGGCCCTGCCTGATGACTGGGCGGTAGGAAGAACAACTCTCCTACCTAAGATATCAAACCCAGTAACGCCAGGGGATTTCCGTCCAATTACGATTACGCCCCTTATAACGCGTCTGGTGCACAAGGTTCTGGCCAAGCGCCTGAGCCTTGCAGCACCTCTACCCATGCGGCAAAAGGGGTTCAAGCCAGAGGAAGGCTGCGCGACAAATATTGCCATCATACGGGCCATGGTCCGGAAAGCGCAGTCGACACCCTCGAACCTCTATGTCGCGTGGGTGGATTTCAAAAAGGCTTTGATTCTGTGGGTCACCCTTCTCTTGTTGCTGCCTGCGAGAGATGGGGGTTTCCATCCAGACTCACAGAATATGTCCGTAGACTTTATGGACAGGCAGCTACCGTCGTTGAAGAGGGAGCACCCCCAGTCAAGCTAGCGAGGGGCGGGAAGTAACGGAAAGAGGAAAGGCGGGAGTAACTATGACTCTCTTAACGGTCATAATTACTAAGTATTCTTCCAAATACGTCCTCGCCGTCCCGCTG